>JAAXYW010001817.1:0-18768 GCA_036851895.1 Orthonychiurus folsomi | reverse complement strand
GCCAACATGTAGCAAGCATGTAACTTCGTTAGAAAGGAACTTCGCTTGAGCGCACTCCTTCTTAGCCAATCAGCGATTAGCAGGCAAATAAATAAATAAACCAGCGATTCTATTCGTGGGCGATTGAGTCAAATACCAAAACTTGATACAAACAATTTTGATATCACGAAACAAACGCGCTACTACACCAAACACCACCGCACCGCTGCTTCTAGTGCCCAGTGCCGCCGTGTGTACTGTGCTAATTGCTATTCCTCCAGTCCAAATTACTCTTCTAAATTGTATGAATCATGAATGGCAACTCAAACGACCTAAACGAACGCCAAACCGAACGCACGCAACGCCCAGTGCAACAATAACCGACTGACTGCCTGGGTAATACAAATACAACCGCCCGTTCTTTGTGGTGCCCCTCTGTGTAGCCTAACTTATGCACACTCACTTTTAAAAGTAAGGAATATTATTGGGTTTCTTTTAAAGAGCTGCCATTCATCGCAGTTGTCGCAGTATTAATCTGTAATCAAATATTAACATGCACATTCATTTCAGAAAATTACTGTATCATTTATGATTGTATCATTGATACACAAGATCACAGCAGAAAAGTCGGGATTGACCAATGCAATGACCGCCTGCACGGAGCACTCCTCGAACTGTAGACTTGCACAAGCAGCTAATACAAATTAGGTATTCATGCAGGCACACACAGGACACAGACTTCCGCCATGCTATGCTAATGCTACCCTATTCTTTCTAAATTATCTCGTGTTCAATTCAGTTCCGCCATTTGAACTTAAACATATAACCCTGTTTGTATATTAATTTATTGAAGTCACTTGCATTGCTTGCACGAAAACCAACGCGAAATGCTATACAACACAACGCAGAACGCAGTGCACTCCGTGCAGATGACCATGTCAATGTCACCCCCACCAACACCGTATGTACCATCCATCCTGGTCTTCATTTTATTCTTTGATTGATTGATTACGGTTTCTTCCAATGTCCAATCAATTGCCCTTCCTAACTAACTTTCGCCTTATGGTTAAACTACAAATTAGTCAGCTCATTTTATACGCAACGCAGTCTTTAGTTTATCAAACTGAACTAGAATTGTGAAAATCAAACTGGAATAAAAATACAAAAATTGTCACTACTGTTCTCCACTAACCAGTAACCAAACCACTAGCAGTATGATCAGTTTTTGCCCCAACTCAATGACAAATTTTTAGAAGCAGTCTAGTGTTCTTGCATTCGTTAATATGTAATTACAGTAATTAGTAAATGCGTGCGGGTAATAATGAAACATTCCTTGAGCTATTTATTGAGTTAATCCAGTAAAATAATGCACATTGTACCAATACCAATAATGTACGTTGTGCTGTTGTGCACATTCTGCACATGCACTTATGCGGATGAGGATGGTGATGGTGGCTATTTCCTGAGAATTTTGGGGTTGCCCGACTGTACGAGGATTTGAACTTCACACAATACAGTGGGCTCGTGACGAAGATCTGATTGACGTGGATGCAGAAAATGCAAACACATTGCATTGGCTGATTGACATACTGCAGTTTTGGTTTTTGTGTTAAATTTAACTAAATGGGCTGACTGAATTACACCTTAAGGGCCCTCATCATTTCAAGGAAAGTGACAAAGTTGTGCTTTACATTTGAATAATTAGTTCCTGGATATCAGGATGTGACTACAATTTGGAAGATTTGGTTTTGGACAGCAGTTGACTGACTCAGTCCAGAGAGAAGACTGAACCTGAACAGTGAACTCTGACGATTTTGTGGAAATGAAGTCAGAGTGAGCGGAATCAAAGTCCAATTAAATGTTCAAGTGTACATAATTTCAGCCCTACAAGTCCACCCCGCCAGTCTTAAAATTGAAGATCTAGTCATTTATTTAGATTTTGTTTGGATGAATTTAATTTGTGTCGACGTTTTCAGGTTTTTTTAAAGAATTTTATTGTTTTAATGGATGACGAATGAATCACATTCATGAACGATTCAGTTTTTCTGGAAACAACACTCAGCCAAACACCAGTCGGATTTCTAGTCTACTGCTGACCACATTTCTTGACTATCGCCTCTGATACTCACAGTACAGCTCAGAGAAATCATCAGATCACCCATCCATCGCGCTATTTATTTATCTAATCTATGGAAGGCTCAACTTTGATCGGCGTGAAGATTTTCTCTTGAAAGGACTTGAATTATTCCAGGCAGGCATCCAGGCGACAGAACGGCGCGACGAATCATTCTGGTGTATCTTTCTGAAGCACAAAATACATCACAATGAATTCAAGTAAGGCTAAAGTTATTGGCGTGTTAGTTAACTATTTTATCTCTTCTACACAGTAATGGCAGATACACGGAGATATTATAATTCCTCCCTTTACCCGCCCGAAGCAGAGAGAATTAGTTTTTCTTAATTTTTTCAATTAAACGCGCAGTTTTTCACTAAATGGTAGACCACTATTCTATTCAGTTCTCTGATCCTTGTGTGATATAAGGTGAAGTAGAGCAATCTTCAGTAGTATCAGCACCAACTAGATTGACTCGGCTTATAAGCCGTGTCAATCTAGTTGGTGCTGGTAGTATACTTTTACTGAAACCATACTTTACTTCACTTTGGTGCCATAATGCTAGCAAGTTGACTTGTATACCATGCAAGAGACGACATCCATTTCGCCCAATCCATAATTAATTAGGAGTGTCTCGGTCTTTGTCAAATATTGAGGCGAGTCTTTGACAATCAGGCCGAATCGGATTTAAGTCACGAGTATAATTATAATATTGTATAATTCCAGTAACGGGAAGAATCAACTTTCGGAATCGACGAGTACGAGAGAAGTATTGTTTCCTTTTGATCCTGATGAGTTTTTTCATAATATGTGTCAGCATGGTGTTTTTCCTTCCGGATTTGAGAGCCAGGACTTCTGCCGGCGTCCAAGATGTGTATGAAAAACTCCCGGATCTTTTCCTTGCACCACACATGCCACTTCCTGCTCCGGCATCCCATTCAGGTAATATTTAGTTTATGGTAACGTATATACACCATTTACTTTTATGTGCAATTATTATTCTTACTCGTGATTTAAGCGTACCAAATTGTACTTCCACTTTAGACGGTGAATCAAATCGGAGGGGAGGAATACCTCGGCCTTTACACCCGCCTCCGAGATACCTTGAAGACAGAATGAAATTCCAAGCACGAATGGAAGAAGACGAGCACCGGCGGGTGTTGGAGAAACCCCAAATCCTGCAAAACGTCCAGCTTTTCCGTTCGTCTTCCACAAGAAGACCCAGTCAAAGAATTCAAGCTTCCCCTAGTTCAGATCAAATATTATCGCCTGATATCAATTCAAGTAATAAGAAGTTGCCATTAAATAATCACGACCCAAGGAGAAAAGAAATTCCAGGGGGAAATTCTTTGGAACTCAACATGAACAGACTAAACAATATTCCTGTTGGAGTCAATATGTCTGGAGTAATCGTGAGTGGGGGAAGAGATCAAGACCAAGGAATTGATACGAAACGTGAATTCATCAAGAAGGTAAGTTAGACTTGTAAACTTTATTTTTTAGTTGCGGCAACTTTTCCATTACATTCACATTTAAAGTGTACATTCCATGCACACTTTAAAAATAAGTTCCGACTTCGCACATTTTGCATTTTGAATAGTCTTCTGAAGAGAACTTGAATTAAGCTAGAGAAAGCGGGTGGGAAAGGCGAAAGGCCCGGGCATATGACTATGATGCCACCCATGATTTAATGTGGCCAGACATCCGCACATTGCTCTTACACAAGGGACATGAGATTGCGTGAATATGAACGGCATAACTTGTCCAAGTCCTTTCTTGTCTGCAGTCTAGAACCAAATAGGAACTCATGTATTTAACAATATCGACCAAGTTGAATAGTTGCTTAGAACCACCTACCTGTCACCTGCACACTGATTTATATAAGTGTGGCTAGCTCCTTGTCCTTATTTCAAAGGACATTCTTTGTAGAAAACTCTACAAGTAAAAACATAGTACTGGGTGTGAACGGTACACACAGATGCAGCCTTTGTTGACAAGTATTTGCGTGGAATGGTTTAGTTTTTCTTTCACATTTCGGGTAGTGGGAGATTGTGGGAAAGGTATTAAACAATACATGCAACTTTCTTTTATCTCAATGCTACCGCACTTGAGTCGGTTGTGAGTTTAAAAGGACATAAATTATTTATTTATTATGAGCAAAAGAGCATACACACCCCCGACTCGTCGCCAACTTGGAAATCTCTACGGGGGATTGTACCAGGCTTCAACCTTCACACATTACGTCACACGGAGTATGTTTATTCGATATTCACGATTCATCCTAAATTTTCAATAGTAATGATAGTCAGAGATTAATAAGCGCCAAGCGGAAATGAGAATTCTCAAGTGCAATTTTCTCCCGCATTATATGGATAAGGGTGGTAGATAACATTGACACACGTGGAACGGGTCTGGACTAGGACAACTCATTAATAATGAACTTCAATCACTGTGAAAACATCATTACTGTTCACGTAACTTACAAGCACGTTCTGACCTCATGGATATACTTGCAACTCTTCACTTTCTAAGATCCATTTAGTTTCAATTCAAAACTGTGGCAATGTGAACGCTGTCAACAACTTATCGTATAACATTTCCTCCTGGTCCTCTGTGTTTTGCTATTTTCTAAGTTTCCTTATCTAATGTGGTTTCATAACCTAAAGTTCTGCACATCTTTGCTTTACCACAAGCAGCTTTTTAAGCTTCAGACTGGGCACTGAGCTGTCCAAGCGTTGAAGCAAAAGCAATATTGGTGAACATTTAGACCTTGCAAACGGCTCTAAAAAATTGTTAGTTCTCTAACATTTGTGCAAAGTAGATCGGTAATTTCGTCCTATAGACTAAGTGGTTGTTGTATTAACGAGAGGGATAAATCCTTTAGAGACAAATTTATAATTTTCGAACTAAAAGAGCGTTGTACTTTTGCATTGGTTTGCATAAGAGTTTATTAGCCATCAGTCCTCCACTTCAGTATGGATGCTCCGTCGTAAACAAGTTATTAATAATAATACAATGCTCACTTAGAATGAGAAGATCTTTAAGTTGAGTTCACAATATTGCATTCTTGGATACTCGGGACTTTACCAAAACATAGTTAGGTTTAATTTATTGTTTCTTTCTACTGGTTTCCGTAATTAGCCGTCCAGTGCAGAAAGTTCCTCAATTCTAATCATTGTAGTAGACTAGTAGAAAGGAATTTGAGATATTATGGTATGTTCGTCGGAAAAGGAACACAATATTTTGTGCAATGTTTATTTGTATTGGTCTTTTCATGCCTGGTTTCATATTTTTGGGCGGGTTAAGTGAGGTGCGAGTAATAGTAGATTCAGTTGACGTCTCTTTTCGTGAATTAAGTTTTACTAGTCCAAACAACACAAATGGTCACGTCATTATTTTTGGTGAGAAAGCCGGCGGATATGAGATTAGTGAACCTTCTGTCCGGACAAAACGTGACTTTATTCGCCAGGTCTGAAAAAAAATAAAAGATGGTCTAAATACAAATTAAATCATTAGTCATTGTACTTAAATTTCAGATGATGAAAGATGCTTGGGATACCTACCGGCAGCATGCTTGGGGACAAAATGAATTGAAACCAATCAGTCTTCGAGGGCATTCTGCTAGCGTTTTTGGAGCAGCAAAAATGGGTAAGAATAGAACCATGCGTTTGTAAGAATAGAACGCAGGTCTTATATATAAATCTTACTTTGGATTTCAGGAGCAACCATTGTTGACGCAGTAGACACGTTGTACATCATGGGGCTGGACAGAGAATACCAGGAAGGTCGCGATTGGATTGCCAACAGTTTAGATTTTGACAACGTTGTAAGTAGTGTACTTTAAGTGATGTTGTAGTTGTGGCAACTGCATTCCTTAGATTGTACTGGGTGGGCCATAATTAGCGTTCCGAATTTGAATGACTGCAACTTCAAAACTACAACTCGTAGCGACTTTATTCTTGATTCATTGGAAAGATCATGCGATTTTATAACTGGATAGCAATAACCTTTTATATGAATAGTAATTAAATTGACCACGCAAAGGCAAACTAAAAAAATCGGTGTTTTGTATGGAAATGCATCAGCAATCCCTGTTTCGGTCTGAGAAGCGTGTAAAAATTGAACCAGTTCCGGTCTGCATTCTTCCCCTGTTTGTTGTTTTGTCATTGTTGTGTCGTTCTTGTCGCAGTTTTAAGCGTATCGTTCAATTTTTAACACAATTTTTTTTTCATTTGGAATCAATTTGCACTAAATCCTGACGCAGGTGATGTCGAAAAAAGCAGTCATTTAGTAAATTACGGCCATTCTGTTTATAAAACCTAAAAAATGTTGAAAAGTTCAGCAACACTCTAACTCCAAATCGCTTGCTCTTTCGAATGAAACCAAAATTAACTTATTCCGAGTATTAGTTTTGAAATTACAGTCATCTGAAGTCGGAACGCTAATTCTGGCCCACCCTGTACATTTGAGGTCGTCATTTTATGTTCCACATTTCAGCGAGCTGAGATTTCTGTGTTTGAGACTAATATTCGGTTTGTGGGAGGACTTTTGACCATGTATGCATTAACTGGAGACACAATGTACAAGGATAAGGCTTATAACTTAGGGAAGAAATTACTTCCTGCTTTTGACACCCCAACCGGGATCCCGTACGCGTTGATCACATTGAATTCCGGGGTATGTTTTATGTTCCCTTGAATTTCTTTACTGGTTCTTGTTACTTACAAATCAGCTTTATAGGGTTCCAAGAACTACGGTTGGGCATCCAGTGGTTCCAGTATCCTTTCCGAATTTGGAACTCTGCATTTGGAATTTACTTACCTCTCGGATATAACGGGTGATCCAATCTTTAAGGAGAAAGTTTACAAAATTAGGGACGTTCTCAAGGAAGCCGAAAAACCAAAAGGATTATACTCAAACTACCTTCACCCTCGAATGGGGAAGTTTACCCAAAGTAAGTGGGACGTTACTCTTTCTCTTTGGAATGCCTTCCATACTAATATTTTGATTTTAATTAAAGTACGACTGAATTTAATTATTTGAATAATTTAATTCTCAGATCATGTTTCAATGGGCGCGCTGGGAGATAGCTTTTATGAATACTTGCTAAAGTCTTACATTCAGACTGGTGATGTTGATGCCCGACAAATGTACGACGAAGCAATGGATGCTTTTGAGAAAAATGGACTGATTCGCTACTCAAAGAGTGGATTATTGTACTTCGCGGAATTGCGTTACGACAGAATTGAGAGTAAAATGGACCACCTAGCGTGCTTTGCAGGTAATTACACAACAAAACGCAACAAATTTAGCCAACATTCGAGCTACACATGGCTGGATTCCAGGTGGGTTACTTGCTCTTGGCGCTCATACCGACCCAAATGCTTCTGGAACTGCTCCTCTTGACACCCGTGCCACACGACATATGAAGATAGCTGAAGGCATTACAAATACATGCCACGAGTCTTACATTAGAACTGATACTCATTTGGGTAAATTTATTGACTTGGTCCCATTGTTTTATTATTGCATTAATAATTGAAATCATATTTTATTCAAAGGTCCTGAGAGTTTTCGGTTCAGCGATGCAATGGAGGCAAGAGGTCTTCGGCAGAATGAAAAATATTATATCTTACGTCCTGAAGTCATTGAGTCCTATTTTATTTTGTGGAGGCTTACGGGTGATCCGAAATATCGTGATTGGGGATGGGATGCTGCTCAATCAATTGAAAAGTGGTGCAAAGCTGGTCCAGGTGGTACGTGTTAAGCCTGGATAAGCAGTCTTGGATTTTAATTTAATTGACACGTTCATTAGTAAATTTTTTTATTTCAGGTGGTTATTCTGGTCTAAGAAATGTTTATTCTAAGGAACCCCAACAAGACGACGTACAACAAAGCTTTTTTCTAGCAGAGACTTTAAAGGTTAGAAACACACATGATATGGATTTTAAAGAATTAGGATTAGTTATTATAAAACTATGGATTGAATTGGTTCTTCCTCACTAACCCTCAATAATTTTTTTGTTTTTGCAGTATCTGTACTTACTATTTAGTTCCAAAGAACTAATTGACTTGGACTACTGGGTATTTAATACAGAAGCACATCCATTGCCAATTAAAGGAACCAATCCTTATTATCGACCGTTTCAGCCATCCCATTAACCCGTCGAAACTCTAATTTTATTCCTTAGGTATGCAGATCTACAACTAACACAGATAATTGTGTTTAGCTTTTGCCATAATGTTTAAACTACAAGATTTCCAAGTTTACTAGATGGTGGTTATTTAACCTAGGAGAAAATTATTTTTGTTGTACATTTAGTATGTTCTTATTGCGCAATTGTTTACGCTAACGAAATAAGTTTTTCTCATTAAACCGAAGTCAGTCTGAATGCTTTTCAAGTTGGATGGTAAATATTATTAATGCTAATGTAGTGTGAATGTAACGAATCGCAGAATTTGGGAATTTCATATTTGCTGTGATACATCATACAATTGTTTACGCTACGCCGCCTTTTTGTCTAGAATACGAAGTTAAGGAAGGACGTGGGCATTCTTGCTGCGATTTATTAAATTATTGAGGAATTGATTACACGTGTTGCGTTGCATGTAATTAATATTGGTCAGTTCTAACGAAATAAAACAAGAATTGGAGAAATAAAAATAATGATGCTAGTGACAGAGAATTATTCATAGTTTGTTGGCATACAGAGTCAGTTCACGGCGGGTTTTTGTAACACCCTTGATAATTATTCATTTGGAATTATTATGTCGTGATTAGGAGATCACTCCCATTTCCCAGCAAGCGCTGAATCATCCGATATACCACTTGAATCTGTTCACCACGTTTTGTTGCTGAAAAATTTGATTTTGGAAATGTATAATACTATTTATTACATGTTAATTTTTTTAGTAATTTAGATCCTACCAAAATGTCGACTAGTGTAAGAGAAAAAATCCCAGCAGCCATTCATGTTGGATGGAACTTTCGTTGTAAGTGGAAATAGCACGATGATGTTGTTAGCTTCAGCCACTGGCAAAAACCCGTTATGTTCCGTATAATTCCTGGCTAGGTCCAAACTGCAAACAAAATTCCACAATTCAAAAATCCAACATACTGCACAATGCAAGTGGTGTAGTTTCATACGGCCATTCATTGCATCCATGGAAATTTATATGAAGAAAACACTCCGTCCCAGGTTTTTCACAATTTGTTGGGATGTAGATATGACCCCGAGTGCCCATTGCTACTTTGGTGATATCCCCACTGTAAAATTCAGCTTGGTCGAATACTTTCAATTGAGATGGAAGGAAAACTCGCTCCGCTAAACAGAATTTATTTAAGAATTGAAATTTGAAAGGAAATTTGTCGATTTAATTGAAATTTACCAGGCGGTACGGGTTTTGTAGAATCCCCGAGTAGGTATTTTAATGCTTCATATGCTCCGGAGTAATTGCAATTCCCAAGGTACAAATTATGCTCAGCATTCTGATCGCACCCTGAGCCAAAATCGTCTGTTGGCTTCAATAGTCAAAATGTAATTCACCTAAAATTCCGGTTTTCATTAACTACTTACGAATAAATGAGTCGCTCTCTCCACTTTGTAACTGATCTGGGATCTCGGCATGAATTGCGAGTACAGATCAACGTGCTTTGCTACCATTCCTGCAATACAAATAATTTGGACTTGTGAAATTGAACCTTAAGAATCCCGTGTGTAATTATAAACTTAGGTACGCACGCTCAGGGATATACTCGTCTAGACTTCCTGTCCAAATAAATACTTTTTGATTTCGTAGAAAATGCAAAGGATCAATCCGTCCGAGAAGTTCATATCGTCTTGCATCCATAATTGCAACATTTACATTATATGGTATTATTTGATAACCAGATTTGCTACACCGAATTCCAAATTCTATTAAAGAATGTGGACCGCACCTGTAAAATGCTAGCAATGAAAGTTTGTATTTTTCCAATTATTCAATATTTTTAAGCATTCCGCAGTACGCAGTTAGTTCCATTGTAAACCTTACGTGCTTTAATTCCTACCTTGGGAAAATATAGCTGCTCCACTAAAAAGAGAGGAATGTGCAATATGGATCTGAGTTGTCATTGACCCTCCAGAACTAAATCCTGAGATTGTAACTTTCCGCGGATTGATGTTTAATGGTTCTTTTGTACACATAAAATCATAATACATGAATTATTGCAGAGAACATAAAATTACTCTTGGATATATAAGCATTGCTTGTTGTTTTTCATGATCATTGTGCATTGCAAATTAAAACTGTGTTAAAATTTTATACTTACTTAACCGGTACACCTCCCCGTTTGCAAGAATTGCTTCAAAAAATATTAAGAAAACAAACACGAAACATTGGAGCTTCCACGTTTGACTCATTGTTGTAACCCTTAACTTACAAAGAAATTCTGACCTTCGAGCGAAGGAATAATAGGGAGCGAGGAACACGTCCAACTAGTACACAGTACACAGTGGAGTGCTAAAAATACGAACTGAATCCCACATATAAGAAAGCAAGGTTGAAACTTATTTCAAACACAAATTGTTAAGAAAAACATGGTGAATATATGTTTATGAACACAAATAACTGTTTCGGCTTGCAGTTGAAATGAACTTTGCACTGTACTACTGCACTACTTTCCAATGCTGCAATTCAGAACCCATATGTGCTTTTGTAGTTCGCTCCGACAAGATTAGGAATTTTACTTGACTAATCTAAATTGCAGTTCAGCATATTTTACAACTTGTTACAAGCAAGTATGGGTCCTATTCTTTTCAGTTTTTTTAAGCCGATTTTTAATATCCTTCACAGCAGAGCTTTAAGAGCAGAAAATTTTCAAAAACTTGGGAATATGAGTAAAATACATATCATTCACGCGCTCCCAGATTTCCTTTTCAATTCAAATGAGGAAATTGTTACGCCGTGCGGTAGAAATATTTTATAGATTTTCGTAATATGTTTACTCTGTGCCGATAATATGTTAAGGCTTCAAACATGATGAGCTGGCAATGATCCCAATTAGTGACGGCCTTTAGTCCTTTGACTAATCACAACAGACAACACTACTGGTTACTCTCGGTGCCAAGGTTGATGTATCTAATAATACTTTGTAACTCAATTCCTTGAGAGTGACTCAAAGGAACCCAGCTGGCGATGCGATGCAAGATGCTTTGTTATGACTTGGCAAATTAAAATTTAAAGGACTCAACCATCTCTGTCAGTCGCACCCTACATAACAATTGAACTTCAAACAGACTATGTATACATCTCTGCTGCAATATATGACCAGAGTTGGCAAATTTGATCAAACTGTTTTTTGCTATATTTGACACTAGTGCTTTCTTCCGCACTAATACATTAAACCATACTGCGACTGACTTTAATTCTAAACAATGAATAAGGAATTAACATTTAAAACTACGGACACTCCTCAAAGTTTTGTTGTACTTCAAGCCATTCAAAATTTACTTCTGGTTTGTCGAGTCAAAATCAAGGATTAGTGAGGTATCACGTCGTGGTCGTGGCGTGCATAAATAAAATTGTCATTCTAATGCACATGTTAGTAAATCCGCGCGTTGGACATGGCTTAACCCACAGTTGCGGAAATCAAAAGCACCACCGACAGATAACAATGAGTGACGACGTTCCAAAGTGAAGAGAAAGATCCAACATATCGTTTAATCCATTCGCCTCGATTATATTAAATTCACTGCCGAGGTCCAAATTTAGTGGTAGGTCATGGGCGTTTTGGCTTAAACCCAAACCGGTTTTCCATAGTAGCATACGCTAAATACTTCGTAATAGTAATCTACAATTTTAAGCTCAAAATATATGAACCGCGCATGGTATACAAGTACAGAATTATTTGAATCTCAGCCATATACTTTTTTCCACGAAATTCTAAGTAAACATCACATTACCTTTTAATTTAAGGAAGACTTTAACTGCCGGGCAGGCCTTAACCCTTCGTAAGTATTATGCTAAAGATTTATAGCTACAAAATTTCTACGCATTCGTTTGAGCATTTTAGGAACTAGGAAGTGATGAATAAAATGAATAGCGCAAAAGGCCAGCTCCGCTGGCCATTTTTGCATTAGGTACATAAAACAACCAACAGCACTCGCATAAAATTCAACAAAAAATAATATGTAATATCCTTCCTTACCACTTCCCACTTATAAAAATGCCTTATTACCGTCACCAACTCCCTTCTCACAACCAGAAATCCCACTGCACTGCACCACCAAACGTAATAGACTTGCTTTCACACATTAAAAAATCCTCCATCGGAAGCACCGATTTACTCTAAAATGAAGGAAGAAATAAATTCTCTTCGCTGCGGCCGCCACCGCCGCTCTCACACAAATATATCAAATCAAAAATTATTTCCCGCTACAAATAAACAAACCACTGAACAGTCGATGACAGTGCATTGCACTGCGTATATGCAATCCCCGCCCCCTTGGTGACGTATTTTTGTTTGTCAACATGGAAAATCGATATATTGATTTTTCAATTTTCACTTGATTTAATTCTGATTAAAACGTGATTTTTCACTCAGAACTTTTTTTTCGACCTAGTTGGTGTCTGAATTGATCAAAAACCACGTCCGGATTTACCACGGTTCGAATGAGACCTCATTTGTCCGAATCCGATAGGTAGTTCTGGAGTTAATAGCTCCCATATATATTCACAAGATCAGTACCAATATAGGGTAGGATGATAATGAATGAAACAAATAAATTGTTCATATTCTGGCTCTTACCCCACCACATGCGCTTGTGAATAATATGTAAGAAATCTGGACAACAAATTTTTCAAGCCAACCACAATCAAGTTTATACGTGATCGCAATTATGTCTCTCATGAAGAATAGTCTTTATTCCATTGTTCGTTTTACACTTAGTCACCATTGTATAAAAAGACAGTAACTATTCATGTCGAATTTACATTCTTCCTTGATTCAGGTACTAAAAGCAAGGCTCAACATTACTTTTACCTTTACCCCAACTTATAATACAACCATTTTCACATGATAAATAAAATATATTTTAGTCAAATAAAACTTAAACTACTAGGCCTTTGCGTCCAGTTCAAAAAATGCGGAAAAAACAAGGTCAGCGCCCTCCCGCGCTCGTAGTGTCCCCCACAATTATTACACTAAAGTTGACTAACGTAAAATACAAAAAAATCTACAATTACACAACCTGTACATATTTATACACGTATTACCGGGTCCTAAGGTTTAAGTTGCTAATTAACAATGGATGGATTGTGGAGTGAAATGAAATGCTCTCACTCATATACTGTAGTAAATACGAATAATACATTGTAAATCTTAATAGAATTAAGCAGATTTGTGTTTGCCACTTCTTGTGAAATACGCTTTGTAGAAGAATTGGGCGAAGAGAACAAAGTATGAGGCATACATGGCGAGGCCTAAGTTGAGGTGATGATGGGACACATCACAGTCGTGACCTTTAGCCTTGGCCGCAAAGGCATAGCCGTTGACTGTGACTCCGACAATCATTTGAGAGAGTTGAAGAATTGTTATGGTCATGGCAATCGGGCGAGGGACGGAGACCCCAACAGCCCGAAGCCCATAGTAAGTGTACATGAGTGAATGGATGAAAAAATTGACGACCACGAACCATCTGGCTGGAGAAATGTGGTCGGAGTATGAGTACCAGCAGTACAGGAGGACTGTAATGTGATGATACCTGCCAAATACAAACAAATTAATTAATTAAAAACTCGTACTACATAAGCTATCCAGACACTTAACTGGGATTGGACGGCTGATCATTTTATTCGGGTTTTGTATTTGTTTGACTCAGTGCTCACATAATTTATATGAATATTTTTTTAAAAAACGCAGTGTAAAATTCAAAACAAAGAATCCGGCTTTGGCTTTCGCATGGGGTTATGCCAACTTGAGTTTTAAGAACAATGGGAGTGTTAATCAACGTGACCTCTAAGTGATGCCACGCTCTAAATGCTAAGAATAGTAGCGTTAAATTTCCTGATTGAAGTCCAACATTGCTGCTGGCTCTTTCAGTATACGTCAGTAGCACTAGCCTTACAATTGTAGAAAAAAATTGTTCCACGTGAGGGTGCAAAATATCTCGTGAGAGCTCACGCCGTGCCATTTGGCGTGAGTTTGGAGTCCAAGGAAATGTGAAATGAATTCACCTTAATTGAAAATGCAGCGACAATGACGAGTAAATAACCACGTCAATACTATACTCAAACTATTAACATACAGAGTTGAAGCTTGAAGCCACTTTGGGAATTGATATTTTGAAATTATTGAACATAAATTCTTACCAGTGCAGGAAGATCAGCTGCCTTTTCCTTAGTACAATGAATACGGTGTCGACCAGTTCAGCCATTTTTGACATGCAGAACATCCATCCCCAAAAAACAGATGCATCACTGACCTCAGTGCTGAAATTAAAATAAGATAATTAAAACATTTTTCGCGAATCATTTCTATAAGTTTTATTACGATGCACCTACTAAATGATTCCTTAAATATCTGCATCAGTATAATAAACCGCAGATTGACTGGTTAACGTGTTTGGAAAACAAAGTATGTGTTTGAGTGCCTACTGTTAAACGGGTCCTCGACGTATGGCTTGGGACAATGGCCTCAGTGGAAATAAATTTCTTGCCCAAATTACGACAGGCTACTAAGATAAAAGTTCTAGTTCAAAAATACATCATAACATTGTCTTTGCAATAATACTAGCACTGAAAGAAGGCAAAGTTTGGTCTGAAAACCAACTAATCCCACCTAATGCAATAGAACAGCATAAAAACTATAGGAATGAGAAGTCGCGTTGTGAATACAAATCCTCTCGCATGAATGTGCCAACTCTTTCAACAATTATTAAGTAAGTTTGCATCCCAAATGAATTTAGTAAATAAACAATTGATGATTTCGAGCCCAATTGCAGTGCTCCTGTCTACTGTTTACATGTTTACTCAAATCCATTTCAATTCACCTTCGTTTAAATGAATTAGCCTTAGGCCTCAACACAGATTATAGTAAGGGCCCGCTTTCTCTTTCCATTTGCTTTGATTAAAACAGACAACCGCATTGAATTGCATTCCGGCCTTGTTGCTGAGTTCCTACTTAGTCTTAATTCCATGTTATCTTGTTACCTTTAATTCTTATTTATGCTGTGTTTTGTATCTTAAATCTCAAACTGAGTAAAATGCCAGTTGTGCACGCGTGTACAAATTCTCCGCTTCACACCCCCTCACACTCATTTCTGGCTTCAAAATTCTTAATTATAAGAGTTTTTGCTTCCTCGTTCAAACTTATTATTATGGTTGAAGTAGATTTGGTAGATCGCCGCGCGGTACAATAACGTGCTCTACAAACTCGTAATTGAATAGATTTAAATTTTAGTGGATATTGCTTCAATATTTCATTATCGCACTCGTCTTGATAAATTTACATTTGCCTATGTTTTATGTTTTAATTAAGCAGTGTGGATTTCAAAATTGGGCTTAAGAATTTCTGCGGAAATCGTAATTGCAGTTTGTTCTGTCAAATATTTGAAATGACAAAATTTTGCCTGGGATGTCATGCAGAATCTATTCAGATGGAATTAAGTGCTACGATAACTACTGGATTGAATGCTCCAGTTTTCCTTGCAGCCTTGACCGAAAAGTAAACTCGCTCTTGAATTTCACTATTGGGAATTATTAGCAATATACCAGTTCCTTGGTTGGGTAAGGGGTGGCGGAGAAAGAACATGTTACTCATCGTTACAAGATTCCTGTATTCCAAAACGAATGAATGAACAGAGGCGCAGAACGAGTTGCATGGGTCTGCTGGGACAGGACAGTGACACACTTGAAATTTGTGAAATACTTGTTTCCTCCTCTCTAGGTTAACAAATCCAGAAACTTACGATTTAAGATCAAAGTCCAACTCGTCAACTCAATTTTAAGTTACATGAAAAACCACAGAAAATGAGAGCGTGCATATAGGATGGGCAATCTTGCCACCATTTTGCTAATTCAAATTATTTATATTTAAGCTCAATCGTAAACATAGTTGAGGTTTACCACTTGAATTTTAAAAAGCGAGACGTTTCTCAATTAGCTCTGCCAAAATCAAAAATTATATAACAAAATGTTGACATACCAAACACTGTAACCAAATTTGAATGAATGTTGTATTCTGAGCCTTTATGGCTACCTTCGTTGCGAAGGCAGAGTTTCTTTTTGAATAAAGGAAAATTTCTTTAAACCACAGAAAATGAGAGCGTGCATATAGGATGGGCAATCTTGCCACCATTTTGCTAATTCAAATTATTTATATTTAAGCTCAATCGTTAACACAGTTGCGATTTACCACTTGAATTTTAAAAAGCGAAACGTTTCTCAATTAGCTCTGCCAAAATCAAAAATTATATAACAATTATAACCACTAATTAATTAATTAATTAGTACTCGTAAATTTCAAAGCCTTCAACTGGATTGAAAAGAGCCAATACTTTTTTAGCAATTAGTAGAGGTACTTGACGTGTAACGAAAACAGCATGTAAAATGCATGCCAAAGTCCAAATTTACGGACCACATAACTGTACGTTTAGCTAACTTCATGATGAACTAAACACAAATTATATTTTACTCCTGTTCATACTTACAAATAAAATAAAATTCAAGATATGCTTACCAAGGGGCACAGACTGATTTGTGAAATCCATGGTGACCGCGTAATACAGAGATGAATTCGGGAAGGACTGTGGCAGTGCCGAGAATTGAGAAAATTGCGAGGGCAAAATTCCATACTATCATAACGTTCCGAAGATTTAAAGGTTTTCGATTTTTCATGTAGTCTTGGCCAAAATAAATGAAAGCAACATAAGCGCCTATACTATATAAACTCATTGTCCAATTCTTCTCCATCCAAGTGCTCTTTTCATATCTGTCAAATTCTGTAGTGAAAAGGCTGAACAAGGAGGATGTCCCATTTTCATACATCTGAAAATTGCCAAAAATAATTACATTTTGTTTGATATTTGATTTATTCCCAAACAGTATATCAACCCACAATGCAATTTAATAACGTTGAATCACATTTTGCGCTATTTCTTATACACTGCATCGTATTTCCGAATGTTTGAATAACATCAAATTAATGAGAGACTTTGTCTTCATGAAAACGTTTAACTTGTCTGAATTGTGCGCACATGGACGAACAATTTGTAAACATTATTAGTATTAGGACACAAGATAAAGGGAAGCCTCTGAAAATTGCAAAATAAGCATTTAGCTTGCCAAGACTTGTGAAATACTAAAGTTTTAACCATCATCAAAAGCTACTATAAATTAAAAACCCCAATTAAAAGTGGTATCTGAAGGGAAATTGACAATTTCATGGCAGCTAACGGCTTTGTTTGGTTGTTTGATTTCCGCACGTTCTTGTATCACGGCATTTGACACAAATAACAAACATTCAAGTGGAACGTTGAAGAAACAAAGATAAAACAAGCTGCGTGGCTCACCTTTACGCGTTGAACCTCCATTGTGATGATGTGTTAAATTTGTGAGGAAAGCAAGAATTCCAATCAACTAAAATTTGATCCTAGCGTCCGACCCGTGATTAATGGATAGATTTCATTGAAGTGGAAAATTGGCACTTTTTGAGTCCTTCCAAATCAGAAGAAAGTCACAATTACAAACAATGGCTTTCAAGGTAATTCCCGGCTTAATTCTCGAGAGTTTAATTACTCAGCAAATTCCAAACAAAAATCCTCAAGAAAGTCCTTCAAGCAAATCACTGTAAAAACTCGAAGCTTTCAATTGCACAGCTTGATTAAACTTTTTCTTAGTTTTAACTTATCAACCGTAGCATTTTTTTTTACAAAATAAGACGCAATTTGAGTTTGGAATCCAGTAAGGTCTGATGGTCAACTGAGACTCCGTCCTTTCATCGTCTTGCAAGTCACTTTTACTCTCGACGATGAGGACCCAAGAGCTTGTGAAGTTAACTAACTACCTTCTTTAACCGCGATTCACGACACAGCATGCGTCCTACTCACTGGGATAATTTTTACTCAGTTTAAGGTGGGCAATGGCTATGGGGAATTCTTAAAGTCAAGGCGAGGATAAGGTGGTTGGCAGGTAAACAGGTACGGAGCTGAGTGTGATGTGGGGGTTGGATTAATTGATTCTGAATGAATGACGGACTGAGGGGAATTCTGTAGTGGATTGCCAGAATCCTGGTTATAAGCTGCAAATGCCCTTACTCATGGTGCGGTCAGTACAAGAAGATTCCTGAGAAATTTGATGACCGGGGATCTGGGGATTTCCAACCTGGAGAAATATGTCGAGTAATGAACCCCATGGCCAAATTATATATGCATTTTAGTAAATCTCAATGAAGTTTATTAAAAATATTCAATTTCTGAAATAATAACTCATTATCAGAGAACGGTCACACCGTTGCTTTCTGTAAGTCCTCCAATAAAAATTAAAAAATAAGGAAGATTATGAATTCCGGTAGAAAAAGGCGTCCACTTGGCGCTAAACTATATATCATCTGAGTTTAAATGCAAGGAAAGATTTGACCACAGATTTTGGTGGATTCAAGGGAGGATATAAGCCACTATTAGCTGCAGCACCGAACC
>JAAXYW010001816.1:0-18775 GCA_036851895.1 Orthonychiurus folsomi | reverse complement strand
ATGTTAAAAATATTCATGGACGTTATTGTTAATTTTGAGAGAATAAATATAATCGATCTTATAAATGTGGGACACCCTCTGTAAAGTCTCATTCTGAGTCAGTAATTTCAGACCCATGCAGGGCAAAGAATGGGTTGCGAAACGTCCAAATTTGCAGTTCTGACAAGTCACAACTATATTCCGTGGATGGAATCCCATTATCAGAAAAATAGAACTGTGAGTATTCATTAAACATGAGTTGTTTCCTTTATTCAATTCAATCAAAAGCAATTTTTAAATTAATTGGGCATTCATTTAAAGCAGGCAAATGAGCAGTACGCTATGTTCATGAACTCCCACACGTCCCAGCTAAGCCCCGTTAGCCTTTTTGACAACTTCTAAAAATCCTTGCATGAAACCTTGACCCATGATTTTACAAAAGTATTCAATAACGGCTGCTGCATCCGTTACATTGAACCCAACATCTTCTTCTCTACTTTCGAAGGCTTCAATAATTTTTGCTACATTGAATTGACTTTCAGCATCTTCTATTTTTTTATTTGAAATCAACTCGCCAACTCTTTTCAATTGTGTGCCAATGTATTCTTGAATGGTTGGCCAATCTAAGGACAATCAAAATTCACTTCTGTTGAAAAAGTTCTTTGTATTATCCCGAGTAAAAAATTATAATGGTGAAAAAAATTATTACTTCCAGCAATGAGTTTCCAGCTACAGTATCCAACGACTCCAGCCACAAAAGCAGTCCCAAGGACAGCAAATAGTTTTCCTAAAGGGCTCAGTTCTAACAAAATAAATACTTGTTGAAGATCCATTCCAAATTTGATTAGCAAAAGAAAATGTATGTTGGTTTTAAAATTGTCTTCACCATCAAATTCGTCCCAAATTGGTCCCATTATTTGGGACACAGTCTCAGACACTATTTTAGTTCCAGCAGACGCAATGTTTTGAACAAAAGGCTTCATTGAACTCAGTAATTCATTCCAAAGTCTTTGTACTTGTTGGTCAGCAATAACGACAGAAGTAGACATTGCAGCATTAGTACCAATAATAGGCATTGCTTGATTAGACACCGAATTGAGACCATATGCCCCGACTGCTTCATCTCTCCCATCACTTGTGCTTGATTCTAGAATTCGAAAGTAATTCATAATTAGATGGTTGAGCAACAAAAGAACATTTCAAGACTAAACTAAAGAATCAAAGATTTCATTGTCTAGCAATACTTTCCGAAAATGTGGACATTGTCGTATGGTGTGATGATCTTCTGAAAAGCTCAAATTGTCGGTAAATTAACTTTGGGTATTGCAATGCACTGTCTTGTGTTCTTCTCTAACAAAATTGATATTCCTTGTACAAATTGAACTGCAGTTAAAAGATTCAGGATTTGTATTATTCAAAGATCCAAACTGTCCACTGCATGTATACTTCACAATTGCATGTAACTGCGATGGAATGAACCCCGAACTTATCTTTCCAAGATAGAAGGATTGAAAATAACGACAACACAAGAAAGAAAAAAGTATTAACGAGGGATGTGTGTATGTGTGTGTAATGTACTCAACCCTGTATGTGAATTTGTTTGACATGTTTATTGCAATGCTTTTAATCTCATCGCACTCAAGATAGTGAGACTTCAACAGTTTTTACACTTGCCATACCCAACCTTTGGCTTTCAAATAGTTTATATTATAATTTCAAGGTTAAACCTTCATCTCTCGTCAGATTCACGAGGTAACATTGTGTAGTGCCACTCAAACCTTCTCTATTGGAATTTCCTGTGTTGAAACTGTCCACCGACGTTTCGTAACTTCTCACACGTACTAGGGTGCATTAGACAAAAAACCGCGTTTGGATATGGTGTTTTGGTGAGTAGAGGAACCCAAATAGAATAGTGAGAACTCTAGGTTTTAGTGGCACTACACAATGTTACCTTGTCAGAGTCTCCCTGACCAGACTCATCTCTGTGCTGTGCCATTCCCAGTTCTATTTCAGTTGACAGATTGAGTTTAGAGTACCGTAAAATACCGATTAGAGCCCCGGGGGCTCTATTTAAAAATAACGCCTTGACAAGAGGGCTATATTTGAGCGGAGGGCTGTATTTGAGCCGAGGGCTGTATTTGAGTAGAGAGCTTTAATAAAAGAATAGCGAGCTAAACAATTCAACATCTACACTTACAACCGGAATTTATTGCTGAATCAATGAGAAATCAAATCAATGAAATAAAGTGCGTCTAAAAATTTCATTACAATTGAATCTTACAACAGAACTATATTTATGCAGAGGGCTGTATTTGAGCAGAGGGCTGTATTTGAGCGGAGGGCTATATTTGAGCAGAGGGCTCTATTCGGTATTTTACAGTACTATAGTTTTGATAGGACACACACATGCTTTACACAGATGACACAGTGCAGACTTTTTCTTAGGAAAACGAAGCGCCGGAGATTACATGTATAAAGAGACAGATAAAAGTTAACCCTTCCTCTAACATGTTCTGCATTGGAAATTGCAACATTATTACAACAAGACCAAAAGTGTTGTAAATTTCCACTCAAGTGGTAAATATCCAAGTGGTTGTGGTTGTGCACAATCATTAAATTGTTTATTCTATCCATATCAGTACCAATAAAATGTAGAGCGGTCTACAATGCAATGGCTTCCGAGGAACCCTGAATAAAAATAACTCATAAAAATAACTCGCATGGTGATTAGTGAAAAGTTTACAAGGAAGGTGCGCTTAATATACTTTTTACCCTTTTTTCGCCATGTACTCAATACAAGTAACATGCCATTAAAAACAGTAATTAAATCATTTTTGATTTAGTGACAAAATGGAATGGCGAGCCACAATCTGCGCCAAAGTAGGATTCATCCTTATTGGCATTCTAGATTTTCTTAAAAAGGTTAAGTTTTTTGGATTACTCACTTCGCCGACAATTCTCAATTAAAATTGAAATTTATTCAATTAATTTTAAATTATTACAGTTGATTGCATCTTTACATGAATTGGAGTTGAAAATGTTTGGGAATTTGATATTCTGGCGTAATCGAAAACTGAAAATGATGGAATTAGAAAGTGACCTGGAATTGGAATTAAATTTAGCAACTGAAGGGCTTGGATTGAGTGAGACTTGTGAGGATGAATTTGACTCTTTATTAATTTGTCTTTTGCAATGCTTGAGTGATAAACCATGGATCATCGTGGAGCTGAAGTCGAAAGAATTCCATAATTATACAACAGAGTGGGATTTACTAACTGATGAACTTGGGCCAAGGAAGTATCAATTCTTGTGTGATTTCAAAGCATTGAAGAAGAATGATCCAAAAGATTTTGATGGATTGCTCAAATTATTATTCCAAACTTATTTTACAAAAAATAAAGTGTCTAAAGTTATTATTTATTCCGTGAATGATAGGAAAGATGGGGAAAACTTATTAAAAGAAGAAAATGTCTACAAGCTCGCCATATCAGAAACTGGAAATGACGACCAAGCCGAGATCAACATTCGTATTTTAAAAACCCAGCCAGGTTCCAGCATGAGAAAAACGGGCTATTTCCGGTTAATCGTGCAGAATCGATTACTTTTCCCAAACGATTTTGACTACGCGAAAGAACTCATTGATCAAATCAACCGATTTGGATTTTTCAGGAAATACAAAACCTCAGAGGATCTTACAAATTTGAGTCAACAATTAAGCAAAGAAGGAAAGTTTCGAAATTTTGACAACGTTTTTGAAATGGTTTTCCCGTCTCCGGCCCAATCAGGGTGCTCAACAAAGAATCCAGCATTTATATTGAAATTCTTGAAAGAAGTTGAGCCACGGCTAACTCCAACTGAACTCGTGGATCTTCGTATCACTTTAATAACATATCTAACGAGCGAAATTTATTATCCACTTCGGGCAACTGTTTTAAAGGAAAAAGAAGAATTTGAAAGGAAATCAGCAGAAATGGTTGAGAGACAAGAATGGCTTGCAAGGAAATGTAAAGAACTTGACATTCAAATTCAAATCGCTGAATCAGAACATGAAGAATTGGTCAAATCAGCAAATCTCAAGAAGAGTGAAGTTTCCTATTTAAAAAATAAAACCACTCAACGTGTTGGACAAATGGATGCACAAACAAAGAAAATTCAAGAAATTGAAGCTAAGATGAAGAGCATGCGCGAGGTGAAAGCATTCAATACATTCCTTAATGGACTCTACTCCTTACAACCCAGTCCAGACATACTTCTGGGAATTTTAAACTTTCCAGAAAATTGGGAAATGTCTTGGGATGTATCAAAAGTTTTTCAAAACCTTCTCAAGGTAATGAAAATCCAGTGGCCAGCTCATTTAAAGGAGCAGATTGACAAGAAATTGCCTTCGGATAAAAGTCAAATCGTAGAAGCTATCAATTATATCCGGGGAAAACCGGAAATAAGGCTTGATAGAAGTGGGAAGCTAACGATCAAGGGAAATCATTTGATTCTGTCTAACTTGATGCCAGAATTGATGAGCCATTTGAATGTGAATGACTCCATTCAAGAAATCCATCTTGTTTCTCGTGGAAATTTGGTCATCAATACAGACATGGAAGGACCACAATTGCAAGGCAAGAATTTGGTGATTATAGGAAAACATACAATTGTTCCTCTACCGGTTAGGATCACAGTTTCTGGATCAAATGCTCCTGAACACAAATTTGTTAAAGCTCTTGATGGTGTTAACAATGGGATAGTGGGGGACGATGGATTACCTGGAGAGCCTGGTCAAAATGGTGGTGATGTTTATATTGAAGGGTTGGAGTCCATGACAAAGCCGGAGAATTTACAAGTAGACTGTTGTGGTGGTGGTGGTGGATATGGTCAAAATGGTGGAAATGGTGCCGCTGGGCTTAACGGCACACATGGAACAAATGCGACGGCCTTGCCTGAACCATCTTGGGGAAAATCATACTTTACTTCATTTGAATTCATTGCAAAAGGGACAAGAGGCGAGCCTGGAAAATGTGGTAAACATGCCGGAATTGGTGGTCTTGGAGGGGAGGGTGGTAAGGGTGGAACATTCACCCTTGTCGGTCCAGCTGTGAAGATACCTCCGAAAATTTATGAGAATGGTAAAACTGGTTCAGACGGAAAGCCTGGGTCAAGGGGAAAAGATGGCGTTCATGGAAAACATGGAAAAGACCACGGTTGGGGCAAGAAAGGAATGTGGGAGAATTCCATTCAGAAGTGGGGATTTGACCTCAGGGCTAAGGAAATTACGGACAATTGGATTTTTACTGGTTATGAAATTGTTGAAGGACCTGAACCACCTTACCCGACTTTAACCCGGGATAACCAGAATATCAATCACCAGAAGAAAAAAGATGCTAAGAAATCCGCAACTAAAATTCAAATTAACCAGGGAGACGTTGTTAATTTACGAAATTCAATTCAAGGGGCAGCCTCGACCGATTTGACTTCTCAATTTCAACAGGAAGAATCAAAATTAAGTTCAAGTTTGCAAAGTGCAAGAAATGAATACAAAATGGAGACTGAGCAGGGTTCCTTGTTAGCAAGAAAGTTGAAAGAGCAAGAGGAAACCCTCACGCGCTTAGAAAGAGATGAACAAAGTAAGCGGGAAAACATTTTAAGAATGCAAACTAATTTAACTCAAGATGAACTTTCGATGGAAAGGGCTAAGGATGAAGAAGTGTCAGCAATTGCAATGGTCAAGGTTCTTGCGAAAAAAGCAAAAGAATTAGAAAATGAGCAAAAAGAAGTTGAGAAGACTACGACGGTTGCCCAACGCCAAGTCCTTGCTCAAACACACGTGAGACAAAACAAATTGACCAGATATACTTCTGTAGATATTCCAGACATGCATGTTCCGTATGCTAGAGCTCCAACCCTCTGTGGTCAGATTGGTGATGACGATGAGTTTGACGTTTCCGCATTTCATCGAAACCTCAATCTGAATGACTATGAAATGTCGAAAAGTGTTGAGTCCTGCTTACAAACCGTCAATTTATCTTTAGGAGAAATTCCTAAAAATTTGAAAGAATTTTTTCAAAATTCACAAAATTTGAATCAAAATTGTTTTTGTGGGCTTGAGCCTCAGAAGTATATACGTCACAAATTAGCCAACGATGTTATAGTTGGGGACAAATACAACTTTAATGACGTTGCACAATCAGAAGCTTCCTCTTGCAAGCAAAATTCTCTATTTGACCTGATTTTATCTCTGAGACAAAGCAAAATCCCAAATTTTACACCCAGTCCTCATTTCCTTCGAATAGGTCCAGATTTGCTTGCAATCATGAACGAAATTTCAGATTTTGAAACGTTTGAAGGAATCTACAAAGAATGGACAACGGAGAGTACTGTTGATGCTGAGTCTTTAGGAGTAACTAAGTTATGGAATAGGATCAAAAATGCTAAAGCAAGTGCTCAAGCTTATTGGAAAGGTTCAACAAAACAAAATGTGACTGATATTCAAAGAATTTTATTAGAACGAGCTCGAGATGTTTACTTGGAATTGCAAGAACCTCTCAAGATAACCATGAAGGGATTTTTAACAGGATTCACTAAGAGCGTAGACAACACAAATGCTCTTGACAATGATGGATGTTCAGAGGCCCAGATTCTCCAAGAATACCTCGAAACGTTTAATGGTTTTCAATTCAATTCCTTGTCACAAAATTTGGATTTCCTTGATTCAGCAAAAGCATTTGGATTTAAAAACCTGTCGTTGATTTTAACTAAACTCCCTCTACATATTGGAGATATGGATGAGATCCAGGCCAAAATTTTAAGGTTGAAAAGTACAGTTCAAAATGAGGATTACAAAGTGAAGGGAGACCTGTTAAATTTTGAAACCAAATTGACACAGTTGTACAAATCTCGTGTTCAACACCAAAAAATGAAAAAAATTCGTGAGATTTGTATGAGCAGAGGAAGTCTTAATTCACAATTAATGGTCCACGTGAAACAACAGGAAGACATTCTAGAGTCTGTGCATTTAAACCTCAAATTTTCTGACAGGAAGCGTAGTTATGAAAGCATTCAGGCACAACTAGAACGAACGGAAGAAGTTGGGGCATTTAGAGTGTACGTCCAGTCATCAATCTTCAAACCCTTCCTGCAACGGAGTTTACAAGCTCTTGAACCTGAAAATCAGGGTGAAGGTGAGGTAACATTTGCCCATCTCCTGCATACTACATTGCCGAAAGTGTTATTGACCCATCCTCCTTCTGAAGTCAAAGTCAAACAATTTGCTTTCTACTTTGAAAACGTTGGTCTAACCCTGGATGAGTTTGCTCATGTAGAAACATCCATTTGGACCAATCTTAGAAATGATAATTACTCTTGGAGTCATTACCTTGAAATTGGGATTGAAAAATTAGCACATGAAAAATTTCAATCGATTCTATCAAAATATAATTTCAAATTGTTCCAAGATACATTCAAAATGATTGAGACCATGCTCCTTGACTTTGCTCCTTTGGAAAGTTTCCCAAATGAGAGTGGAATCACGGAAACTACGAAAACAAGAAAATATATTAAATTCTCTATGCTGAGATTAGAACTGATTATGGCAGCTGTTGGAGATTTAGATTTCACTCCCATTTTGGATCACAGAGACAAACTTGAAAAATTAGACAAGACCAACTTGAAAATTGTTTATGAGAAAATGGAAGACTTCTATCATGTGCAACTCAGGAAACACCTGGATCAAGTTATGGAGAACTTGAATGAGCCTGAATATTTGTCTTCGAGTGAAACTTCAATCAGTGATACCTTTCTAGATCAACTCACTTCAAATTTTGATTTCCTGGATTATAAACTTCTGTACTTGAAAACCCTTGGAATGGTTCAATTTGAGAATGACAATTTAGAAAAATTGTCCATAGAGAAAGTTGAAGCTTTGAAAAAAAAAATTGACGAAAAACAAGGTCAGAATGTGAGTGCAATCACAAAAATGGACCTTATCAGATTTCGTGAAGTACTTTGCTCTTTAACTGACAAAACTGCCGATTTCCCATACTCATCCGTCCGGGATAGACTTTTTGCTCATTCTCCAATGTTTAAGAAATTCCAAGAAACTCTAAGACGGATTTCTTCAAAAACGGGTCGGTTCACCACAAATCCAGCCCATTCAGAAGCGGAATGCTTGTTTACAACTGCAAGGTATCTGAATTCAATGAAAACAAAGATTTTAGATAAACTCAATTTGAAAGATTTGGATTTCATTGAGAGGAAATTAGACAATTTTGATGATGAATTTATGGCGTCCTTAAAAATTGAGTGCACTGGGCTAAAGGAGGAGACGCAGAGCAGCTCCAAGAACTTCGCATTTATTAGATTATTCAAAATCCTTGGTTCATCATCCAGACTCTCATTCATCCACAATGAAATGGATCTAATTATAAGATCGTCAACTCATTTCGATCCATGGCCATCATATTTCCAAATCCTGAAACAACATTGTAAAGAACCGAGTATTGAGAAACAGAAAAACATTTGGAAAGTCAAAAGATTAGAATTCAAAAAAATGCTCGAGGCTGCAACAAAAAACCAGAAGCCAAATTTCCAGAATGAAATTTTGAAAAAAATTTTGAATTGTCCGCTTAGTCACCCTTTGAAAAAATTCTTGGAAAGAATCTTGTCGAAAGTTTTATGTTTCAATAAGCCAATTCCTGGAAAACAAATAGTGGAGGATTTTGATACGATTCCAGAATCAAAATTCAAGTCACAGAAAGATTTGTACAATCATCTGTTCCCATATTTTGACATTAAAAAATTGTCCAAACTTCTTTTGACTGAAACCGAGTCCAATTTTCTAAAATTTGAGCTTCCCACTTCAACAGTTCAAAAATTCCAGGAAATATTTACGAACGTTTCCCCAGACAAATGGGCATTTAAACTGGAGAAATTAATTTTTGACAATTTGCTAGCAAAATGGACAAAGTCAGTTTCCATCTCTCGTAAGAATTCTGATGAATTCAAGACAGTTTTCAAGAATGCATATTTCCTCAGTTCAAACCGATTTGATTGGTTGAAATTGATTGAAAAACTTGTCAAGGTCCTACAGTCATCTAAAGCATACTTACAAGAAGAAAATATTCTAAACCTTTTCCGGTTCTCACAAGATTTGAACCTCCTCACATTTAAAAAACTAGTCAAAGAGAAATTCACCAAGAATTTAGTTCAGAGTGTGCTGGAAGAATGTATTTTGCAAGATTTGCTCAAGGCATACCCCTGTCAAGACCTGGAATTCAAGAATCCAATCAAAGACATTGAAAAAGAATATCGGGAAAGCATTTTTCAATTTAATCGAGAAATGTGTAAAGAAAAATTTGAATTACTTCTCATTCTTCATCCTCGGCTAATCCAGCTGGCAAAATCTTGTTGTGTTACAACCAACTCAGAACACGATGCGAACCTGGTTCTCAAAATTTTCAAAAGTTTGAATAAGACTAAACTGCATTCTAAAGAAATGAATGAATGTTTCAAAAAATATCCTTTGCCCTATTGGCTTAGAATCATTCGCGAAGCAAGGCTTCGATCCTTAACCTTACCCCCATCAATATGCAATATCTTATTAGGCATGGATGAAAAATTTGGTGAAGATCTTGTGGATCGATTAAGTCAAGAATTAGAAAAGCTTCAACTTCCTGAAGATCAAATGAATAAATTAGTAAAAAATTTCAAATCATGTGAATGGATTTTTGATGATGACGCTCTTCAAGTTTTACGTCAATTCGGAGCTTCATTTGCTTCGGAGTTGATCAAGTATAGTTCTGATAAACGAAAAGTTGAGTTACCATTGGAGGGGTTGAATTTGATGTGTAAGTGTAATATTTGCCAAGTTCGTCCATCTGTGTTGGATAAAAGAATTAATCACTCCAAGGGAACTGGCCTAATTTCATCTGCAAAGAGTCATCGACTTAACAGTAAAAATGAAATGTTAATTGGTAACGTTCACAAACGCTTGATTGATATTCATCATATTCTCAACTCGGACAAATTTAAATTCAGAACTTCATCATATGAAGGCCGAAGAGCATTGTTGAAGAAATGGCTTGGTGTTTTAAGACCCAAAAAACTCCAATGGCAAGAGACACTAGTGAACACAACATTTGGGAATGAATTAATTGCTCTGATCGTAATTGCTGCGGAATTATTTTACTCAAAAAAAGAACCAGGTAAAGACATCAAACCAAGGAATGCACAACTCATGACGCTTTTAACCCTTGTGGATGGAACGACTCAACGCTCAAGTCGAATTGGAGAAATCGAGACAGGGGAAGGAAAATCTTTGATCGTCGCCATGTTTGCTTCATACTCAGCATTCCTTGGAGCTAATGTGAATGTTATCACAAGTAATAAAGTCCTTGCCGAAGAGGATTCTAACAAATTTACTGACTTTTTCGCTCTATTTGACCTGACTGTTTCTAATAATTGTGATTCCAAGTGTCAAAATGATTCAAATCGGAAAAAACGTTACAATTCCAACATCATTTATGGAGAAGTTGGTTGTTTCCAAGCAGACATTTTAAACACAGAGTTTTACATGGAAAAAATAGCTAGAGAAATAGTTGACATTGTGATTGTGGATGAAGTCGATTCACTTCTGTTGGACAAAGGTGCTAATATGCTTTACCTGTCCCATGAAATCCCAGAACTCAGACATCTAAAAACGATTCTTCTTGTCATTTGGGAAGCTGTCCAGGCAAAAGACTGCTCTGCAGATGACTTTAGACAATATTCTGAAAATGATTTGAACTCTGTTCGGAAATCAGTTGAAAAAAGGATTCGGGAAGATAAATCTGTTTTATTCCCTTCATGTTTGAAAGAATTTGTAAAGAATAGAATTGGCGTATGGGTCAAACAAGGATTTCGTGCTAGATTCATGCCAAGGAATGAAGACTTTATTGTTGACAAAGGTGAGAAAGTTATTAACATGGACAAAGACACTGGTATTGAATTGGTGAGTATGCAATTCTCTCTTGCTCTTCAACAATTCCTCCAATTAAGGAGTGGGACTAAAATGACACCTGAATCCCTCAAATGTGTCTTCATGTCTAACCTCGCTTATTTCAATCAATACAAAGGGAAAGTGTATGGAATCTCGGGGACTTTGGGCGATGAAGATGAGAGAATTCTTCTCCGTGACAAATATGGGTTTGAATTTTTTGGTATGCCACGATTTAAGTGTAACAAAATGGTGGAGGAGGAACCAGTTCTTTGCCTTAAGTCAGAAGGGAATAAGCTTTGGCTCCAAGGGATTCAAAATTCAATCAAAACTCATGACAAGCAACCAGTTTTGATTATTTCTGAAAATATTGCCAAATTGGAAACAGTCAAGGAATGTTTGCTTGAAGGTGAGATTGAGGACCTGATTCACATTAATGATATTGGCAAGATCACCTATGTTCCAGACAAACGCTACCTCCTGGAATACAAGAGTTCCGAGAGTGACCAGGATTTTACTCGACTGGTCTCTGAGGCCGGGGGTCTCACATCCAATCATATTATCATCAGTACTAATTTGGCCGGTAGAGGGACAGATTTGAAGATAGCAGACATTGCGAAATCTTTGGGTCTCCATGTAATCCTAACATTTCTACCTACAAATATGAGAGTTGAGAAACAAGCTTTTGGACGAACGGCTCGTGCAGGAGAATCAGGAACAGTTCAATTTGTTCTGGTAGTTGACGCAGGGATTACAACTATCGAAAATGCAAAAGAAGAAAGACAAATTCGAGAAATGAATCGTATGAATATTATTACAACAAGAGATATTCCAAGGATTGCTCTTGAAGATGAACTATTCAAACTTTACAATGATTTCGTGAAGAAAGAAATCCGTCCTTCTAATCATTTTCAAAAATTCCCAAAAAGAATGCGTGAATTGCAAATTAGTTTTTTGAATAATCGTTGGGCAGTTTGGTTAGACTCGATTCGGGGTCACTTGGACATTTTACATCTCCATTCTGACACAAGGGAAAAAATGATCGGAAAATTTAATAGTTTTAAAATAGAAATGTTGGATCTGTTGAATGGGAGTACTTACGAGGCACAACCATTTGCCAAATTCCCTTCGGAACTTATCAAATGTGCCATCTTGTATGAAAAACTTGGAACTAAAACATTTCTGAACACATTGTCTGCAGCAGAGTTTAATGATCTCGGGGAAATGAAAACAGAATCCTTGGAGACAATCAAAGCCTGGTTAACCAGAACTGGGAAAGTGTTTTCCGATACCGACGGTGCTGTTGACTTATTAAATGCTCTCCGAGACTATGCAACACGACCTACTGACCTCCAAATCGGGATCAACTCCCTTGTCAAGGCGAACTCGGAGGAGGAGGTATTTTCAGAAGCAGCATCTGCTTACACAGCAACCCTTCGTCTTCAAGAAGATCCAACAGCCAAGAAATTATCAAAAAAGTCTCTCCAAGAATCAATCAGAAAAATTGACAAACGAATCGAACAAAATCTCTTTTGTACAGAATTGATCACACTCTCTAACTCTCATCGAAATAGTCGTAAGGAGACAAATGTTCCGATTCAGCACAAATTAAAAGTTCAAATGGACAGTGAAATTAATTTACTTCAACATCACTTGGAATGCATTCGTTCTGCTTTTCATTCAGAAATCACAACATCTTCCGTCTACTCTCTTATCACTGCAGTCAATTCCAGGGAAGAAGCCTCAGAAATATTTGATGAGATCATGACGCTCAAAACCATAGTAAAACCTTACAGGTGGAGTCAGAAGGAGTTTAATGAGGAAAAAATCTGCTCTGATTTGATTTCCAAGTATTCATTTTTGAATATTCGTTATATTTCTGAGTGTAGACTTCAAGGAAAAGCTTTACTCAAGACTTCAGTAGAATTAGCAAGCCCTGAACTTGCGTTCGTCCAACTTGTCATGCCGAAAGAAGACATTTGCCAACTTTTGATAAAACATGGAGTTGTGACACAAGATCAAAACCAACATTTCTGTGTTTGTTTAACTGAAAATATTCGCCAGAATACAAAGATCAAATTTCCATCTGTACTTGAAACTTTCGAGGATGGGATTGTAAGCATAGTGACCAAACAATTTGGACAACTTTATAACGATGAACTTAGTGCAGGCGCAGGGGAAGATTCATTAAAGTTGAGCGTAGATCAAAAGTCAGTTTTGAAAACGTTTTTAGTTGATGCTGGTTGGATTCGGGAAGAAAAAGTTTATACGATTAGCAAAGAGTTTGTTAAAGGTAAAAAGAACAGGAAGAGTCCAACCCCTGCCTGGGATCAGACCACGTTCCCCGAAGAATTAAAAATCTATTCTACCCAGATTCTAAATCTAAGTTTTGACTCAAGAAACTGTCAAAGAAAAAGATTGACATCAACCCTGATTGAATTTTACTTCCGGCCCCCAGCAGAAGGCTCGAAGATAATCTTTGACCATTTAGTTTCCATTGGATTGATTAAAAAACCACGTGTGAAATTCCCAACTCTAGATGATCATGATAAAATACAAATTCAAATCAAACTCCTTAAAGATCAACTTTTGACGATTAAACCAAAGCTTGAGGAAATTTATAAAAGACACAATGGGGAAAACGATGACGACACTGATGGAAATGAGAAATCATCCAAACTAGGATTTTTTAAATCGACATTTCTTGGTGCTAAAGCTCGTGTAAAAACTGCGGTAGGGGTCGAACCAAAATTTGAGCAACATTTTGATCAAATCAATGAATTCCTTTTAACATCCATCGGAACACTTAAACGATATCCAAAAATCCGAGTCAATTACCATGACATATCTTCAAGAGTAGCTTTGGAATCGAATCAATTCTGTGATGAACTCAACGAATGGAAACGTGAAAGGATTTTTGATCGTGTTTTTACTTTTGATGAGAGTATTGCCTTGTATGAAAATAAGGCAACATTTATCTTTATCCTTGGTGCTGTAGAAATTGCAATAGGAGTTGCAATCGAAATCGCTTCTGGTGGAGTGCTTAGTCCATTAGCTGCGTTCATCATCAGTGAAGGTAACTTCACCATTGGAGATTCCAAGAAAAATTTTAGTTTTGCTTAATTTTTGTTATTTTCCCATAACAATGTTGCAGGTAGTTCGGATTTGTTCTATTCGACCAAACTTCTATGGCAAGGACAAAGATTATATGGCGCTGACTACACGCAATACAAAATCGAAAGTTTGGCTTTGAATGCTATTATTCCTGGTTCATCTAGTGGCACACTTCTTGAAAAAACATTTATCCGAGGAATCACTGAAACTCTTCTCCGGGAAGGTGGAAAAGCTCTCCTATTCACTGCTATCGAAACTTTCCTAGAAAATAACATGAAGAAATCACTGGATTCAAATTTTGCTGGGCTCGGCGACGTGTTGGACGGTATCATGCAAACTACTGACTTTAGCAATGAAATGAAATCTTTTCGCTCAAATGCTAAACATCTAAGGGATGTAAGTCATTCAAGTAAAGATACAGAAACGTTTCTTACAAAAATTGTTCGACCGCTGGGGAGTAGCTGCTTGGAAGAAGAGACTTTGTTCGATTTGCATTTGGAACAGCTCACACGTCGCCTTGAAACAAGAATTCTTCAAACAACATCTAAACTTTTGAATAAGTCAACAATGCCTACTCGCTTGTTAGATTTGTGGGGACGTTTTGGAAATAGTAAGAAAGGTATAGCAAGCTCTGAGGTTGAAATCGCAAAATTATCAGTAGACACAATGACTAGATTTAATGCTCAAGTGAGTGAAAAGATTGAGATACTGAGGGAAAGACAAGAGTCTCCACAAATCAAGAATGATCCAGAATTCGATGCATTTGTAAATGGTCTTTGCACACAAATCAAAGCAGATATGAAAAAGAAAATCCTGGCCCGAATTTACGCACGAATGTGCTCACCTGTTGTCTTCAATAAAATGAAAGAGGAGTTTACAACGACTTACGGGAAGTCAACTTACAATGCTCAGTTTGGCGGAACTGGGATTTTGGCTGAGGACTCAGACAAAAATAAGAATATTGAAAATGATGAAAGTTCTGGTACAAGTGGGAAGCACGCGTTGTAAGTTTTTCGTAATCTTTAGACTGGGCACAAACCAGAACACTGGTTTTCTACAAGTTTTTCGTTATCCTTTTTTGTAGGTCGGAGAACGCAATTGTTTCGAATGCTGGCGACAGAAGTGTTCGAGATGTAACAGAATTAATTGCAGGTTATACCAATCTGGAGGGAGAAATCGAATTTTTAGAAAGTAACTTTGGAAAATGTTATCTAAATTTTAAGTCACCAGATTGTCCTTTACTATCGCTCGAAATTGGAGCACTTGATGAATATTTGACAATTAGTATGCTTTAAAAATGGTTCACAACTTTGCTTCAAGTTCATATACTTTCTAATAAATTAAGATGTTTCCAGCCTTACGGAACTACTGCTAACTCCTAAAACCTCTGAAAGGTTCTTCCAGATTCTTAAAATCATTATTTAAGAATCCTAAGCCACATTGGTTTTCTTTACGTCTTTGAAATAAAAATATGGAGTTATTGGAGTTTCATGAGGAAGGCATCTGTAATACCACAATCAGGAATTTATTTTATTCATTTCAGTTTCAGAGTCTCATGATCTCAGAATCTCAGGGTTTTGGTTCCGTCTCACAGTTTAAGGGTCTCGAGGACTTATGGCCTCAGAGGCGCCAATAGACCAGCAAGATATCATGTGATTTTGTGAGCAAAGAGTGGTGCATTTTATGCTTTTAGATGGAATGAAGAGAATGCGAGCCTTACGCGCAGCAGTTAGTGTTGAACTGCAACACTCTATCAATCGATAATGTTAATCTGATTTTTAATTGGATTGGTATTGGGTTGATTAATCCTGATGGGAATGGGTTGATTGATTTTATGGGCTTGGGTACCAGTAGTGCTAAAAAGAAGTGAAATAGGGATATGACACTTGAAGTGGGATAGGGATGAGCATAAATTAGTAATTGAGCAACTTAAAAATGTCCGGTCGTCGGCATTCACCCTTGCATGGTGCAAGTGGTGGACCCTTGCTCGACAATGGCCATAACCACCCGCAGAGAAAAGGGCCATATTAATTTGGGACTGGTCGCCCGAGTTAAGTGCTTATAGATGAGCCTTACCCATGTCCTTGGGTTATGTGAGCGGGAGGAGCTCCTTAGGAACAGTCGTCACCACAGGTGCTCAATCATTGCTGAAAGTTTAAGGAAGACAGGTTTAGCAGTCTATGAGGAAGTGACATGTGTTGCAGTGGACGGCTCAAACCGGAGAGTGGATATGATTGCCGTAAATGAAGTGCAACGTTGGGGTGTTGTGCTTGATCCAACAATTCGGTTCGAAAGAGATGCGGAGTATTTAGATGAAGTGGACCCGGAGAAAAAGCAGATCTATGAGCCCTGTATACCGTACCTAGCGGAGAAATATAACCTAGATCATATGGAGGTCATTGGACTTTTCATTGGGGCTAGAGGCACAATACCAAAAGTTTTTGAAAACTTCAGGAAGCGGTTTAAAATTCCATCTGCGCTATTGGACAAGGTAGTGTTAAGTACCTTGTGGGGACGTTCACATTCGGTATCGAAACGGCGGTACACTTTTCTCGGTTGGGAATGAACCGATTTTGCAAAGTGATGCAGTTTTGGAAACAGGAAAGTCCAAAGCAGATATTTACCTGTTGAAATTTCGAAAGTCGATCCCGGTTTTAAACTGCTAGCTAACAAAATTTTGAAAATTCAAACTGGCATAATATCTTTTTAGACCTGTTTTTCGAGATTTCAACAGGTAAAAATGTACATTGAACTGCCAAGTTTCCAAAACTGTATTATTTTATAAAATCGGTTCATCCCCGACCGAGAAAAGTGTACCGGACGGAAATTTCTCCAGTCAACTTTTCTTTGCCGCTCCGTCAAAGGCCTTGCTATGTTGCCAAATAGTGTGGTATTGGGGCATCATGCAATACGCCAGTTTGGGTCTTGCGGCGAGCGATTTGGTAACGCTGCTCCCCGTGACTCAAAATTGTTCAGCGCGAAAATTCATAAAAAGACTCCCCGCTGAAAGGAATCTGTGCAGATTCTAAACATTCATTTGTATAAATTGAATTATTAGTCAGGAAAATTTTGAACCCGAATACGAGGTATGCTTGAACTAATCCATAGTTAATTCCAAGTGAACAAACTATAATATGTGTTCTGTGTCGGGCGGCAATTTTTGATGGAAAACAGAGACTAATAAAATTGGTTTAAAAAAATACTACAACTTGAAATTGAAAACCAAACATCGAATTGTTATTCTGATCTTTCTTAATTGGTTGAATGTAAATTTAATTCTTTGGAACTGTGGTTGATTAGAGTAGATTTTGTAATCGCTTGGCTGAAGTGAACAAGTATTTGATGAAGGAGCCTGGTTGCCAATACCGATAAGGCGCTTCTGTTTATCCAGTCGTAAGGTCTGTTTCTGATTTTGAGAGAAGCTGTCCGAAATTATGTTGTTAAACAAAACTATGTATGCACTGTAGCTTAAAATTGCAGCCAGACATTCAAAATATTATTAGTGTTATTCTTTCGATTCGCAATCGCATTCACTTTATGCAATGTAAATTTAATCACGCCGGGCTGTGATTGATTAAAGCGGATACAGAAGAAAACATAAATTTACAAACATATTGAGTCTAAGAAATCTAGACGCGTTAACAATTTTATTGGAATGAATGAAATATTTTTATTAATTTCGTATGTCAACTGTCAAATTTAAGTGGGCATTATTAGTGAAATATGTCAACAAGTATGACTGCAATTAATTAATATCTACACACCATAAACCACTTCATTTTGCAAATTACATGCAAATGATTGTGAGTCCCTTTAAGCTTTTTCACACACGTTCACGGTTCCCTGAAATGTTGATTGTGCTCCGTTCTGAATTTCGTTGATGAATCCCTTCACAACAGCCAATGTCCAGACCCTGTACACGATACCTACAATTAGTATAATTTGACACTGGGACATGGTCGGATTTTTTCCGATCGCAGATGCAACAACGCATAGAACTGCTAATCCTGTGAAAGCGCGCATGACATAAAACCAGACTTTCAATTTTTTGGCGCTCCTCAAAAAAAAATTACTCAAACCTGTGTGATTGGCACATAATTAGGAGAAACCTAATTTTGTTTTGGTTCTTACTTGGGCGTATCCCTTGTGGAGGAGAGTCAGCAGAATTAGACCGGGTAGCAAACTAACGGCTGTAAACAACATTTTTAGTAAATTATTAATTTGCCACATTATGCTTTAAAGTCTAGTAAACTCTGCAAGCAGAGACCCAAAAGACCGGCTGCTACACAATGCACATTGACCTCACACAACGTACCCCCTAGCCCAAGTTCAAATAGCCCCTCAACTCCTGCACCAAACTCCCCTCATAACCTCCATGAAATTCCCACTCACATCCTCCATTAAATCCTACCACACAATCCTATGAAATCCTCCTCCCTTGAGCAACCTAGCCGCAATCGAACCCGTCATTATATCGTGACAAACATATAACTAACGAGCACTTGGCGGCGCCTTCGACTCATGAGCTCCACTTCGCATATTGCTAATGCACTCACGAGGGATGTACCCAGGTTGTAACCTCCCGATTTGGCTGAAATTTTGTCCACATGTTACTCCTATATAAACTATGTTTCACAAAGTGTCCGTTCTCACTACTCAAATTTCGAATTTAGCCGAATTTTTGAAATTTTCGGACTGCCGACCAGAACTATTTTGCATGGG
>JAAXYW010001815.1:0-18775 GCA_036851895.1 Orthonychiurus folsomi | reverse complement strand
CTAAATTACAACAACTATGGCTAATAACAATTATTATTATTGTCAAAGATCCCAAAGTCTGCTCGAGGTGAGGTTGGCATTATTTTTAATTCTTGTATATATCATTAAAGGCTGATATTCAATTTATTTTGATACTCGTAGACACTTTATTAGCTATCAACCAATCGGTCGGCCATTCGGCTTTTCGGTTGTGCTTCAATAGTGACAGATACGAAACAATACATATTCCTTTACCAAATATTTGAAATTATGGCATATGCTTTGCTAATTACATGAAACTCAAGATGCGCCAATTTCAAACAAATGTCAAAATCCAGACATGCACGCACGCATAAATAAAGTATACATTTTCTATGAGGGGAGATTACGTACTCTATTCATGAGAATGAGAAATACATTTGCCCGCCCAAAGCTTAGGCTAGAATTTTGCATTGAGCATTGCATTATTTATTGGCATGCAAAATTCCAATACAACAGATTTACTGCCGGAGCACTCTAGATTTTAACGTTTTTACAAGAAGCTTGCCGAATCTAGTATGAAATCACATAATGACATGAAACTGACTTTTAATTAATAAAATAAAAAGCAAAAGTAAAAACTAACTTCCCACCAATTATTCTAAGCCGTTTATTCCCTACTTTCAAGCTTTAAAAAATCATAAAGCAAGAATTCAAAGTTATTTTAAATCATTCCAACTAAAATGATGTCCGCAATTTCTTTTGCAATTTAGCAGATTTAATTATGACACACACGTATTGTATTTGCAAAATTTCAATAGTAGTAAAATCGATTTATTTTCGAGCACTGCCTCTTAATGAGGTAGCCTTTTAGACACAGTATACATCTTAGGATTTTTTACATTTAAAAAATCGGATTAAAACATCTTGGAATAGCTCTAATTAAAAACTAAATTATAACTGAGCTGTTTAATAAAACATTTGAGCGGATAATCATAATTGTAAAAAAAGCCCTTCGCCACTAGTACTAGTACTTGTGGTGAAGTTAGTGTTGCATGTTGTAGTAATGCGGGATTGGGATTGCGTCAATGGCGTATGGATGAGTTAGGGAGGGGATATCCCCTCATATGGCGCCAGGTTTGGGTTTGAGTTTTGAATTCGGAGGACATAGGCGGCGAGCGGGTCTTCCTTCCCTCGCCTTCCCTTCTTCATTCACTCAACGGACTCCTTCCCGGACGAACGCATCATTCCACCCCTCATCTCCCCACGCCCTCACACACACACTTTTGTTGGAATTTTAACCGTCAGTCCATTTGTGTCCAACGACAAGTGACCTCAACCATGGAGGAAGACGTCCCCATGGATCGTGTGGATGGGGATTTGGAGGATTTGGAAGATTTTACAAGTCCAAGAATATTTCATCTCGCCGAAAGTGCTTACTCCAGCTCCGTCTTTGAAAGGTACGTAAAAAGAAAACCCTTTGCTTACTTACTATCACACCCACCCCCTCCCCACCCTCTCATCTCACAAATCGTAGTAAACGGGTGACGGGTTCACAAGGCAAGGAAACGACTTTACCTCCTTCATTTGTGAATAAACGGGGGGTTGGATTGGATGAGAGAAGGGTAAGGGTAGGTAGGTAATTGTTTGGTTGGTGCTGGCCAGGAAGGAGCTCTCTAACCCAAAGTTCATGTCACAGTCGTCCGACTGAGTAACTAACCCTTCCATGCAGTAAGTACTTTTAGTTGGAGTATGAGGACAGAGTTAATGAGTTGGTACAAGGCAAGGAGTGCATCTTCATTCAAAGTGAGTGAGCCGAGTTGTAGTTTACTATATTACTACTACAAGTCATCGATTTTTCCCCTTCTTCCTGCGTGTGAGTTCTCATTCATGTTCATTTCAAATGTGTCACGTTACATTGGATATTTGTGGAGGGAAGGGACATGGGATATTTTTGTTGGAGCGGTGGAAGGTGGATTGGGTTGAAATTGTTGGGTTTGCGGACCAAACTTAACCTGACCCTGGCTGGATTATGCTTTGTATTTTCAACTATGGAAAAATAATGTGATTGAAATGTAAGAATTTAATTTTGGAATTTTCTACTATATTTTAATTTTGGAATTTAGTTTCGGAATTTTCTACTATATTTTAATTTATGAATTTGATTTTGGAATTTTCTACTATATTTTAATTTATGAGTTTAATTTTGAAATTTTTACTATATTTTAATTTATGAATTTAATTTTGGAATTTTATACTATATTTTAATTTATGAATTTAGTTTAATGTGATAGCATTTGCGGGTTGGTTGGTGGACTAAATATTTGTTTCAACATTTTTATTCCATTGAAATCTAATGTTCATGAGCATTAATTATTAATTTTGAGAATTTTGAAGGTAGAATTGTTCTCAAAAGTATTAATCTGTAAAGGAATCCTGCCTCTCAGAGTGTCAGAGTGCAGTTTTTGTTTTACCTATTTTGATGCTTGGATTACACAAGGTTGCAAGTGGTTAGCTGAAGCCGAGTTGGAGCCTGATACATGCAAAAGGATCCAGGTTTGTATCGTGGTAAAACCAGGCTCTAGGCTGTTGCATCTCGGTTTAAAAAAGTGAATCTTCCTCTCCGTTGTTACCGCCCACGTCCAGCCTAAGGAATGCGGTTTCGGTGGGTTCAAGGGATGCCTTAAAGATGAGTTTGGTTTGATGATGGTTGCTTTTGGAAGTCCCCTTCGAGGTGCCCATATTTTTCTCATGCCTTCTGGGCTCGGCTGCTTGCATTTCTTGGAGAGATGGAGTTGACTCGTATTCCCTTGCTCTCGCTCCTTCTAATCCCTGTCTTTGAATCCACGGCCTTTGTTGGGTTTGTTGAATGTTGAACTGTTAAAGCAAGCGGTCAGAACCAAAGATTTATTTTGTTCAGATTTATTACTTCGTTTCTTCTCAGGCAGGATTGAAGTCTTCTTTACTGGGAGTGCTATTTAGTAGGGATCCTCCGTTGGTCAAATCCCTCACAGCGAAATTCTTACTCTCTTGTTTCTATAATAAGACATGTGAATGATTCTAGTTAATTTAGATTCCTTTATTTCCGCATAGCTCTAGAGAAGAAACCTTTATTGAAAGGAAGTCGTCTTCCTTTCTGACTTTTTTACCCTCCAAAAAAAAACACAAAGACAGTCCGGGTTTCTGAAAGAACCTGAACCGAAGAATCATCTCGGTTTACATTTTTTAACACTGGTTAGTCTCGCGAGAGAATTTTTTATGGGAATGAATGAAATCTTCTCCATCGCCTACATTTACAAGCTAAGAAAGAGGGGAACAAGGGAGGAAGCCGTTATGTTTTCTTCACAACCATATGGGTTTGACATTACAAGTGTGCGTATGGTTCATACAGATTATAATTAACACCACCAGTTTGTACAGCAACCTCATTCGATTAGAATTGTTCTGAGTTTGACTGAGTTTTGCATTTGTAGGGGGAACTGCATAGTTGATGTGCCAACTTTATTTGTACAAATTAATGCCTTGAGTGAAGACTTGAGGAAGTGCAGTGGACTTGGGCTCAGTCAGTCCAGCAAACTTTGTGATTTGTTGAAACTTTACTGCAACTACGAGCCCAACTTAAGATAAATCTTGTCTGAGTCTTCTGAGAGTTCGACTTTGTGCAGAGTGGAAGAGGCAGTGGGATGTGAATTTCGCACTTCTTCCATCCACTAAACTACGGTTATGAAAATTTGCATGATCATACAGCATACCACAATAGTATACTTGATACCGTACATACTTTCGGGGTCTGACGCATGACGTAGTGATAGTACTAGTAGGCATGGCAAGGCAAGGCAAGTACAGACAGGTAGATAACATGCATGCTAGCTAACAGCACGTAGTTTTCATTCATTCATAAACGATGACTTGTTGGTGACTTCACCGCAACTGCTGTGTTGGTATGTAGCGATTGAAGTGGGATTTCTTTCCTGCCTGCCGCTTCAGATTTTGACGATTGTCGATTGTCCTTTCCTGGCTTCCTGGGTAAGACAACCTGCATTCCACATTCCGTACCACCCAAGATTGAATTTTAAGAGTTTGAGGATTGAGGATTAGGATAAACTAAACTGTCTAACCGTTGCAAGCACGACACAAAAATATGAACAAGGATGGAAAAATGAAGTCGCAAGTGACAAGAATTACGTGTACTATTCAATTTAAATTTAAATGTATGGTGAATTTAATTTCATATTCATATATTAAACAAGAAGGGTAACACGAAGTAAGTGTTTATTCTTTTAAACCTCCATTTTGCTTGCCAGCTAAAATGACAATCTCACTCAACCATAGTAGAAGACAGGATTGGATCATTGGATGAGTGGAATGGGTACTTGTATTGTAAAGCAAGCATCTGTATTTTTTTTCTAACAGCCGTTAAGCCGTTTCAAATTGATCAAAATGTATTCAACGAGCGGGTGGTCTAACCGACTAACGTGGCAATTATATCACACTACTTGAGTCTCTTGCATGTAGTAGTAGTAGTATGTTTGCTTGCCCGGTAACTTATTAAATTCGGGCGGTGGACGAATACACAACCCTCTGAGTTTAACTCTTTGCTAGATCTAGTCCTTTGCTATTGCTACTTCGGAGTCCTCATTTAGGAAAATATGTTTACCTAGTTGGGTAGGTTGGTGCGTCTCAGGAAAAACAGGTTCTTTCAAGTTTGTAGCATAGACCCACAGACCCGTTCACTGTGTTGAATAGAATGAAAGAAAGACAATTGAGGTTTTTAAGAAACAAACCGCCGCGACGTTATCAAACCCTTTGATTTGATAGCATGTGTGGGAACAATAATTATTTACTACTGAGGATAAGTCGTAAACTATCAAGATAAGTAAGTAGAAGCTTCCACCTGAAGAAATTCTGTTGTATCATACTGTCTTCAGCCATCAATCGGCAATCGCTCCGCTACTTTTTCTAAGTAAAGTTGGAATACCTTTGCATTTATCATATTTACAATTCAACGCAAATTAATTTTTTGCAATATCTCAACTCAAATCTTTTCAACATCAAATGTGTCATTGTCATTGATCTGATTAAAGTTTTATGGGTACTAGTTTTCAACTTTTCCAGCCCGTGTGTCGTTCTTATTAATAATATTAAATTAATTAGAATCAACTTGGTTTCTGGCAGCAATACCACTCAATGCCACAAATCAGTTCAAGTAGGTTGTGCTGTGCAATTTTGCAAGTGTGTTAAAATGTTTTGGTGGAATGGATAAGTTTGTATGGAATTACGAACGGACCCTACCCTAACATTTAATTCATTTTGGCTGTACATGATAATTCTGTCCTCAATTTTTTTCTACTATTACGCAGTTCTGTATTTACGCTTCTAGTCGTCGTCGATACAAGCACCCTGACCTCGTCTGCTGCGAAACGAGGCTCGGCAAGGTAAATCGCTATTTGTCTCACACCACACAACTGGTGGCTGTTGAGGATGAGTGAGAACTGGTTAATAAGGCCTTCAGGAAGAAGGATTATTAACATGTGGTTGGCTCCTCATGAAATTCTTTGCTAAACTCACTCTTCGTTCCCCCCTCTCTGTCCTCTAGACCGACAGATGAATGAATACAAAGCGAGTGGTAGTAGTAACCTCGCCCTAAGTTAAGTTTCTGCTAGTCTTTCCAGAACTCATGCTTTGCTCACGAGACTTTTTCTACACAGGTTTAAGACCGACTTGAGTGGGATTGGATTAGATTGATTTGAACGTTCGCATTTGCAAGCTTCCAAGAAGTACACTTGTTTGGTGTTTTCATACTTTTGATACACTGCTTGAATTTCGGATCAATGAGTGATGAATGAATAATAAACCACTCTAGCTGGATGCAACAAAACAATGCTTAGTCCTTGCCAAACGACACAGCCACTTATTACAAGTTTATTTATTTTGTTATTAGTCATTAGGTTTTTAAAATGTAAGTTTAATAAATATTTGTCTTGCTTTCTATTCTATTCTAACCTAATAGGATTTTCTAAAACGATCACAGTTATTTGCCTCTAGTGAAAAGGATAATACATTTTGGCCAAACACAGATTCTTGCAAACTAGTTTGGGTAATATTTTTTGCTGGCCCCATATGAGGGATTAGGTGCGTGACAGAGATCTATATAAAACAACAGTTCGAAAATTCATCGATTGGCAAATAAGATTATTTCATGTTTAAAATTCAAATTCAAATTAAGCATACAGATGAGCAGAGAGTGAGAGAGATATGAATTGTATATGTAATTAAAAATTCGCGAAGACATTTAATTTAACGAATGAACGGCAGGAAGCAGAAAGGCGGGTAAATTTTGTATCTATAGTGATAGTGTTTAATAGACTCTAAGGAGCTTAGGATCTCTTCAAGTCAAGTCATCTTCCATCTTTGCTCGTTCTAACAGAATTGGAAGGCAGGCAAAAATCCTGTGAATCAACAGGGTAGACGAGTAAAGTCAGTGCTAGTAGTTTAGTTCGTAAGGAGTCGGAGAGTTCTTGTAAAAATGCTAATTTTAGCTGCTTAACTCATTGGCGAGGTTGACTGTCCTCGACAGACTCAGAAACCCAGACGACTGAGGAGTAGAGGGGATTCTATTTTGGAATTCCTTAAATTAGCTAACCAATGACATGCTGATGGAATGTCTGACTTTGGTTTTCAGTTAAAGGTTTGCGTGTCCCAGCTCAAACTCCCAACCTCATTGGTTCGATTCTAGTAGCATCCAGCCGGCCATTAAAAGATGAGAGAAAATGTCACGACTAATCCCGTTGACACTCTTTACCATGGAACAGTACTGATGGGTTTCGCCTGTTCCTTTCCTCTAATATTTCACGGCAAAACGACGCATTTTTGTCAAAATGTATTGTCTAACTCAGATAAATAGCACATAGTTATAGTATAGTGTTATTTTAAGAGATAACTTGACATGTTAGAATGATTCCAAGGAATTAATAGTTGTGTTGTCAGTTGGGCTTTTTTTCCTTTAATTTTGTCCCTCTGCAACTCAACCGGTTAGATAGTAGATAATGGCACGATTTCTTAGTGTTTAACCATTTTCTGCATTCTTTCTTTTGAAGTTTGTTAAGTTTAACACGTAAACGATGTTATGGGCTTCAGTTATCCATTTTGTGTTGATAGTTTTTCAAACATATATTTGATGAATGTTGCACTTTACTGTAATTAACCACTCTTACTCTTGAGCTAAATTTAAAGAATAGGAATTAAATGTCATTCTACCGTGTGCTTCTACACATCCGTAATTAGTTTATGCTGGCTCAATAGGGGAGCACATTTTGTTGATTTTGTGTTAGAAAATGGTTATAATCTACTATCTACATTACCTCACGGAAAAAATTAATCAAATTGGGAAATTATAAAAGTGCAAAGGTAATTGCAATATTTATTTATTTTCTTGCAGAAAAGTTGCAGCCCGAAAAGTTAGTGATGCATTCTCGCCAAGCCTACTTCACCGAGCAGGACGTGGGGAGTGTTATTGCCGTCGTGGAGAAACTGGCTGAAGATGATGGTATGTTTTAAATTATTTTGAGGAATATATTCTTTATGGGTCTTCGTAGTATTTCAGAAGGGTCTTTCCAGCCGGCGAATGGCTTAGGTTGGGGTGATTGACGAATTCCAGGCGTGCGTGTCTGGAATGAGAGTCTTAGAAACGAAGGGAAGGGAGGACACTTGATAATTGTCTTGGTCTTACATGTGTTCAGAAAGGGAACGGAGGGAGTGAATGAGAAGAAGCATATTTCTTCCTGGCGCAACTGTTTGACCGGTGGCGCGCGCCGCATCTGTCTCCAGACTCTTGACTCTTCTTGAGTTAGGGACTTTGAAAATAACCCAAAATTCGTCCCCAGTCCCCATCCTGTTTGGATTTCATGTAATGTGTAAGGCAGATGGTGCAGGCGAAAAGGAAAAGGCTCTTCTCCATCAGAAGAGTCCCAAGTCAAAGTCACCCTCTTCATGGACGCTAAGTTTGTTAGAAAAGAGGGTGGCGTTGATTAGGGTTGCTTTGCTGATGTTCATTTGAACCAGGTTTAGCTCCACGCGCCACTATTTCATCTTGACGTAACTGTTGAAAAAAACGGCGTACTTATGCAGTCAACAGTCAACGTGGGATTTGACACAATACTCATTTTTGAAGAACGGCTCTGGTCCTCCAAAAATGTGGAAATTCTTCTGTCCGCAACAAGACATCCTTCGCATTATCACACTTTTTGTGCCACACTTATTCAAAATTACAAAACTTATTTTCCTTCATCTCATCACCTATTCTGGGCTGACCTTATTGAATTGCTGAGGCTAATATTTTGTTGTTGATAACTTGAGCAAATTGTAAATGTTGGTCTCTTTTTTTATCATTGCGGCTGGCAGACTTAGATTTCCATTTCTTGTCAGATTAGGACTGAGTAATTAAATAATTTCTGGTGGACCATGTTGTCTCAAAAGCATTCTGAGGAAGGATATAAATACACAATTCATAACGTCGTCCCGTTAGAGACATCAACTTATCTGCATTGTAAATCTTTGAAGCCCTGGTTTGTGCTATTTTTCATCAAATTTATGTTTAGATGAAATTTGAATTTTAACTTTCAATTGGATTCAATACTTAATTGTATACTTGAATTCTGTACAAAAGCAGCAAACTGCATTGCTCGTGAAACGTGAAAAGCGAGAGTTACTTCGAACTCCACCCCCTCCAAAGGAGACAGCAGAGTCTTTTTTATATTAATAACTGTTAGTTCAAGCAGGTGACATTCTCCGACCGATGCCGAACAATAGGAGCTCGCTTCGCTTAGACCAATTTTACCGGGCAGGTGTGTTTTGTTCGGCTTGATTACATACATAACGGTATTTAGCTATTTAATTTTCCCCTCCGAAAACTTCATTTTTATATGCGTGGTTGCCGCACTTTTTTGAGTTTGGGTCTGTCATGTCTGTTTTCTGTTATGAAAGTTAGCCTGCACTATTGACGGCACAGGGTCCATAATATATGTACTCGGAGCTATACAGTTTCTAGGTTCGCTTTTATTGGAGATAGAGAGTACAACTTTTATTTTGATACTCGCGAAGTAGTCGAAGTTTTACAAATGTTCTCCGAACCTTTTCCAACGCTACAAAGATCAGTCATTACCGTCATCATCATTACCATCTTATCTTGTGACTCTGACTCTCTGACTGCGTTCGACAAAGGCTTTTACCAATTCTGGCTGGGTGATGATTGACATCATCGGGTCCATTTCCTGTCCCGCCTTCGTTATGTTTCGGGAATACTAGAGAGGAGGGTGCTTGAAAGTGCTACAAATCCCTTTCTCAACTTTGAAATACCTTCCTTTAGAAAACTCAACTCAGAATCTAAAATGTGAGGAGAGGANTTACCAATTCTGGCTGGGTGATGATTGACATCATCGGGTCCATTTCCTGTCCCGCCTTTGTTATGTTTCGGGATTACTAGAGAGGAGGGTGCTTGAAAGTGCTACAAATCCCTTTCTCAACTTTGAAATACCTTCCTTTAGAAAACTCAACTCAGAATCTAAAATGTGAGGAGAGGAAAGAGATGCACCGGCTGGCAATTAAGTGTACGAGCTTCTAAAATTTCAAAAACTGTCGGACCTTGATAATGAAATTTGAAGTTTGGAGTTTGAATCGATCTCTTGCTCGAATTTATTCTCCGGCACCTGCTCTTTCCCATAATTTTCAATAACGTACACTTTTTAGTGTTAGTAATTTTACAAATGGAGCATTAGCATTGTAGAGTAGAGTTAGTATTGTAGTGACCCAATAATATAATTTGGATGTCTGTAGAGAAATGCATTATTGGAAATTGGTTTCGGACGGCTGAGAGAATGGAAAGGATCGCCGGAGGATGGATAAAAAAAATCCCCCCAAAAAGTATGGCGAAGGGTGGCGGTATGAAGGGAATTGCATCTGTGAACAGAATGTGTGGTGTTGGGGTGCGAGGGAAGAGGAAACAGAATAATGCATGGAAAAGTAGGCATGAGGGGAATAGCAGCATGAATTGAACAGAATGGTATTGGGGTGGGATAGGAACCAGGAATACATGGAAAAGTAGAAGTAGACGGAATGGCATCATTGCAGGGTAGGAAAGGCAATGATATTTTGTTGGTGGAGATGATCCTCCGTTCATACATTGCATTGGGTGAAGCCAAAAATGTGTGAGAGTTTGCTTTTACATTGTGGGACTTTGTTCACTCACACAGACCCCGGGGTTGGTTCATAGTTTCTATGTGATGTTGAAGATTCGGGTAGACTCCTGAACAGTTTTAGGTACGACGTAGTAATACTCCCGAAAGTGGGAGTGGTCTTGGCTACAACCGATCTTTAGACCGAATCGTAGTAAAAGAATGGAGTAAAGGGCTGCCGGATTCCGGGATCTCGAATCCTCCGATTTTCAGTGAGGGTTGAGTTTGCTTTCAGCCAACGTTCCTGCATTTCTCTCCTCTCCCGTAAAATGCACTCTTGTGTTCTTCCTTTGCAAATTAAAACATATGCTGTAAATTTTTAAAACTAAAAATAATTTTTTAACTCTATTGACTGAAACGTAAATATTGTGGGAGGAGTCCGTGGGTTGAACTTTCCCCTGTGTTGAATGGTCCGAGTGAAAGTGGAGTGAAGGTACTTGTTGACTCACACATACCTATCTACCGGTTGTGGCAATTTGAGAATAATCCTTATTTTTATGAGTAATTTGGAAACGAAATTTGAGGCAGCTATAATGTGGAGTTGTAGTTTGGTTGAGTTCACTCGTTTTGAGTTTTGGATAGACGATGAGGGTTGAGGACACGGACGGGAGGGACTACAAGAAACGGATGGTTCAGTCAAAGCGTTGCAAGTATCGATCCGAATTCGGATATGCGGCGCTGCAGTTGCGCACCGAGTTGTAAATGAACCCTTCTGAACCCCCTCTCAGTTCAGGAAATGGATATGATTGGGAGGACGAGTATACATTGGAGGGAAGGGATGTGGACTGAAATTCTTTCTCGTCCGAAGCCTGTGTTGTTTTTACTACATCCGACTCTGCCAATCCAGTGGGTGAGAATGTTTTTCAAGGGGTAATATTCTCTCTTGGCGTTTGATCCCCTTTCCCTCCCTCGTCAATGGCTCATTCTCCTTTCAGAATGAAACGGAAAGTTGATGCGGGTGAAATACGAGCCCGGTTGCCCACAAGCCTCGATTAATGTTGTATGCGCTCCGTTTGAGCAGATGTACGGGAGTAGTAATGAATGAATTGATTTTCTCAATGTGTGAATGATAATAGTATAGTAAACGTGATTCGGGTGGGTTGTACTACATGGGTTTTGAATAATTTTTTTTCATGTTAAATGCAGGTATTGATAATGTTATACGTGTTTTATTTTAGAACAAACAGTGCGAACAGAAGTCATGGAACAGGTTCCGCAAGTTGCCATTTTCTGCCACGAAGTTGGCCCTCAACTGGATTATGTAGTTCCCCAACACATTCTTCCATGCATAATTAAATTAATGACAGACCGATTTGCTCAGGTGATTATAATTTTTTAACGTTTTAATTTGCTTTTAGAATAGACCGGGTTAGGAGGTTAGCGCATAAAATTGCATTGGTTGGGATATAGGATCCCTAAATTTGCACAATTTCGAGTTTATACATTAAATACATGAAGAAGACTCACCGCGTGCGAAATGTAATTAAAATTAATTGAACGTAATACTAAGACACGGAAAATAAAATACAATGCACAGTAATCCCAATAATCCACAATTTCAGGATTATGTAATGGGCAACTGTCAATATAATAAAATGCTTAGCCAATTTATTAATGCATCAATAATCTCACCACATTTGAAGAGAAAAAAACAATTTAATTTGCCTCCAGCCATAGTGCTCATTCATTAGTCAATGTTTCTAACATCATGCTAGGTTTCTATTTTACAATTTTATTTCAGGTCCGAAAGCCTACTCAGACAGGACTGATTTTACTATTGGAACGAGGCATAGTGGCGCGGAGTCAAGTACAAGAACACATTTATCCTGTAATCATGGAATGTACTGCTCCTAAATCTAACGATGACCTGAGAACCGAACTCTCCTCAGTAAGTGAATGTTTTGTATTTCAATAGTTGTACTTGGAGAACAAAAACATTTAGCCCGTAGCGAACTAACTTGAAAGCTTGTGCAAAATGTTTAAAGCCCACATTGAAACTGAACCCTCTAATGTCCCAGCATTAATTCTCATTCCGGACCAGGCAAACTGCCATTTATTGTTATTATGATAATGTTGAAATTGTCTTTGCGTAGTTTCTCAGATTTTTTGTAATCTAGTCATTCATAATACTTTCTCAGGAAATGCTGACAGAGTAATGCTAGGATTTCGACTTGATGGGTTTCTTGCAAATCGTATTTTATTATGAGGAAGCCAAACCTTATTTGTTTAGAGAGAAGGGTTGAGCTGCCTTTAGGAAATCGTTGCCTTATGTATGGAAATGGGATTGAGTAGGTTACGTGAGTTGTTTGAAGTAGTGATGATTCGAACGGGAGGGTGGAGAGAACAAAATTAGATGTCATAACCCTCGTGCAATGTGGGTGCAACATAACATGAGTTCGATTCCTGATTTCTTTCCTATTGAACAAGGGATTTGGGTTTAACGTGTAAAAAACATGGGTTTAGACTTCCGAGTTTGGGATCTTTTTCTGCTCATGGTCTGCTAAATGACACCCACCTTACGATAGCCGTTCGTGCCTTTCCCTTCACCCCTACAATTGCCATAGTTACATTCGCGGGAGTCGGGGCCGGTCACGTTCACTCACTCTGGTTTAGAGGGGAAGAAGTAAGGGGCCAATGCTAGGCGTTGGAACAACTCGGGGTATGACTGGAATTGGAAAGCGTCGATTCTTTCTAGACTTTGGAGAAAAGCCAAGGGGATAACGCCATTCATTTCGTGGCATTAAACATAATTCTTCTTTGCCTTGTCTAGACCTCGTATAGTTGCGCTACTTTAGTCTCTAGAGTAATCGTGAGCTTCACAATATTTACAATGTTAGATCAGAATGAATCATTCCACTTTCCCCCTTAGTTTGGCTAGTTTAATATGAAAGAATGTTTGTAGTACTGTAGAATTCATTTAATTTCATGTGCTTGACAAGTCAAATTGATTCAGATTCAAGTCTAGTTGAATCATATCTAAAAGAAGTAAGATAACACTTTATTAACATTTTGAGCGATGTTGCTTTAACTCCTATTTTTAGGGTCTTTGAAAAGCAGTGCATTTTGTTAATTAATTTATTTAGCAATTTAAAATCTACAAGGATACGCTTGGTCTCATCAGATTTCTCCCTTTCTCATGTTCAGATGAAAGACATGGGTAGTGAGATGTTTTCAGAAGATATCATCTCACTACCTTGTCTTTCACGCCGAACTTGAGACCCATTCACTGTATCAGCCTCTGGTATCTGCGATTATTCTTCTATTTAGAGGACCAGTGAAAATAGTTTTGTGGTGAAAGGTGGGTGAAAGTTCTACTGCGTACATAATACTTTAAGTTGAAATTGGAAATGACAGCTGGACTACTTAAATTGAAGTTACGAGTGACAACAAGACAACAATTCCATTGCCAGTACTCGAAGCTCTCAAGTTGGTTGTGAGTATGTATTATTTGTCATATCACAGCCACCTTTGATGAGCTTTGAGATTGGATCTTATACTTCCAAGTAGCAAAAGCAAGCTGTTGCTGAAGCTGAATCGGATGAAGCGTGCCACGTCAAATTGTCTGTGGTGTGTAGACTGTTTAATACCATATCACAGCCATATTTGACGAGTTGCGAATCCTCCACGTGCGCCATCATGATCGGACTTCCCCATAGTCACGGATGGAAGTGGTGCTGTTATGTGTGAACAAGCACTTTGATGACAATTCAACTTTTATGCCCAGTTTTACGGTTATCGTCTAGTCTCTACCATGTGCTTCATAAGGGATCCAGGTTGAGGCTAAACCGAAGAGTGGATCAAGCATTCTTGAATGAATGCACAGAAATTGAAGAAAGGGCACGAGGAAGCAGGAATGACTACGTTTAGAATGCCTTACGTATGCTTCTGGCATCTCTCTCAAAGTGGTTGTGAGTATGTTGTCTTACTTCTCATATCACAGCCAGCTTTGATGAGCGATGACTTTTGTAATACCTTCGAAATGAGAACCTAAACCGTAGTTTTACTAAGCACTATAGCTTGCCAACCAGTTAGATACTATTAACAAGTACTTTTACTTCCTATTTCGAATTGTTTATATTTTGTATTGTATAAGTTTTTCTCTCTCTGAATAGCTTTCGAGTATACTTTTACATTGTTTACTTTTATCCAACTATGTTTGTTTTCATTTCTTCCCTTTATAAAATTTTTTTTATTAGCTTGAATACAAGCGTTCCAGGCATTAATCAAGCGGATTTTTCAAAGAACTGAATTAAATTTTGAGTGATTCTTGTCGTGTCATTTCAGCCAATTATTGATAGTTCGGTCAGAAGCAAAGAAAGAAGTTGTAAAGGATTTGATTTTTTCTGATTTGTGTTTTGATGCGGTATGAATTGGAAGTAACTTTTCAAAGGAAAATTGAGTGGACGAGAGAAGTGATGGTTTGGTGGATCTTGTCAGAGTGGATGTGATGTGTCTGATTTGAAGGATATCACAGCCAGCTTTGATGAGCTCCGCTTCCATTCGACTCGACAGGAAAACAACCTCAACCCGTCATCTGTTCTCCCGTCAGAAGTTAGCGGAAGCCGGACGCATGTCAGGCACAACCAACGCAAGCAACTTTCGCCGCCAATTTCTTCCTTCAGGACTACTGCGACTACTACTCCGTAGTCCCGTATTCATTTTTCAACATTGGCTTCAGTCGTTTATATTGTGCACCTGAACTGAAAGTCAACGATTATCGATCACACAAACAACTGCACTTGTTCAATGTTCACATTCACTGACCCCTACTATGTGGCTGAAGCTCAGCTTTGTCTACATCGAAGGTAGAACTAAGTGTGCAGTTCTGCAGTTGTATGCACAACTTTTCCCTACTCTGACTTTAAATGAATGCTGTCGAATTTTTTTTAATGATCTGCAGGGCTGGATAATGCAATCAGACACTGTATTAGCAATTTAAAAAAATATTATCGGGCTGTTAGGAACGCTTAGATGTGCTAGTGGCTCTACTTGTGTTTTATCTTCTCATCAAAAGTTTTTTTTTAATTTGCAGTTTCTGAGCAAAATTGCAGCACTGGTTGGAAAGGACATTACTATTTCCTACTATCTTGAGAGATTTTGCGACCTTTGTGATGATCACCTATTCCAAGTTAGAAGGGTCTGCGCGTCGAGTATGGGATGTTTGGCAGATGTCATTGGCCGACCTCTTACTGAAAAAGTATTGGTAAGTGTTTTCACTATGTAGTTGTAGAGGCAAAGGTGGACCATTTCTGAATTTTTTGTGCTTACAGCTGCCGAGATTTCTTGCCTTATGTGTAGATGACGTTTGGGGGGTTCGAAAAGGATGCGCGGAAGTTTTCACGGAATTCTCTAGTGCCTGTCAAGTGTCTGATAGAAGAGAATCATTGTCTTCAAAATTTGTACTTCTTTTAGGTATGCAATAATGTTTTAGTTGTTTTAGTTTAATGAATACAATTAGGCAGTATGTAGTCAGAATAATACATAAGTCCACTTTATTATATTATACTTGAATAAACGACAATTTACAATTTATTTATGTAAGTTAGCTTTGATTTAGTGTATTGCCATTTGTGTTTTATATTTTTCTTTCTAACATGTTTTAATCGGTTTTATTAACGCTGAAATGCGGCCCGTCTTGCCTTGCATTCTTTTCAAGCAATAGAGTGAAAGAGAGTGGAATGCTAGACCTAACGTGTCCTTATGAAGAGTGAATTTTTGTCTTTGTACTCCTTGCAGAAGACTCTTCTCGGTGGGTTAGGATTGCAGCTTACCAAACGCTAGGGTCGTTGATATCAACATTCAGTGCTGACGAGCCTGCAGAAAATCCTCAGATGTCTGCCATTGAGCAGGAATTCTACAATACGTACGTTTTTACAAATTATTACAAGAGTGAATTTGTGCAAGATTTCCATTCTTAAGAGCAACCGTGATATTTCTAGTACGGAATTCAAAGTGTCAACCAGAACGCCAATGAAATGGAAATCACATACTGCAGCCAGCAGACAATCAGAGATTAATACCTACAAGCGCGACCAGCCTCCATCGTCCCCTTTGATGGGAATTGCGAGATGCACACGATCCGAAGAAAAGCCCGAGATTGGTTTAGGGTCTGGTGACTTTCAATTGGAACATCCCGTATCCAATAACAATACAGATTATGCAGATGAGATATTAGAATCGATAACTCGGGAGCTAGACCTGGAAATAGAGCAAGAAGCCACTACGAAGGGAGATATAAAGCAAGAAGAGGAAGTAATTGATGCAAAGCCATCACAATCCGACGAGAGTGATATCTTTGAGTGTGATGAAGAGGAGAACTCGCTTCTAAATACTAGCCTTTCGGAACAACTGGAAGATATAAAGCCTGTTTCTGAAGACGAAGAAAAGGTTGAAGTTCCGGTGGATAACACGACGATTAGCTCTCAAGAATCAACACCACAAACAGTACCTGAACCTGCTGCTGCGACCAATGCCTTTGCTTACACTAAAGTGTCGGTTTCTGTGAGTGATTCACAGCAAATCCATATCCACTTGGAGAAGGAGAACATGGGGCACAATAAATCCGGAAAACGATCTGTGTCGGAAAATGATTCTGGACGGGATGATGGCTCATATAACGCGTTTCAATACTGGCGAATACCTGTTCCAGAGATTGATCTTGATATTGAAATGCTGGGATCCAGGCCTACGAATATTCATGTGAGAGCTATGGTACAAGACCCACATGAAAATACAACATATACTTCAGAAGTTAACTTAAATCTTACATTAAAGGGCAAAGCAAGTGTATCTAAAGCTCTTGAACCAATTATTGGTGACTCAGGACAGCAAGACAATCAAGTGAGCTGTCTTTTTTATTACGGATTTGTTGTAGGCTCCCGCCTTTCAACATCTAGCTCATGCTTGTCTATTTTAGAACTTAGGTGTGAAATCCATCAGCACGAAGGAACCTGATTCAGCTGAAATTAGCATCAGCCAACCGGCAGAAGTCTTGCAAATTGATTCACACAGTTTTTCTACTGTTGAGCATTATCACCCATTTGGAAAAACAGGGAAGAAAGACGAGTCTCAAGAACCATTTCCCAGTTCTGAAGTGACCTGGGAAACAAATATTCTGGAATCAAATAGCAGTCAAACCACAGTGTCAATTGCGGGTGGAAATGTATCTGGTAGGAATGTCACTGCAATACTGTTGCTACAGCTCAAATAATATTTGTCATTCATTCAAACTGCCAAATGACTGTTGTTTTAGCTGATGTGCATAGGAGCTATATGAACTTATTCAATCCTTCTACTTCGTGATCAAGGAATGCCCGACATGCGGCCACCAAACCCTTACGACGATTTTGATTACTACAATGACATAACAAGTATCATTCCACCGGATGATCTTCCATATATACTAAGAGGTAATATAAGGCCAAGGCCGTTTAACTTAAGCACATATCATAATGCTAAAATGTAATGTTTCTTAATTTCAGCCCATGGGCCAAAGGGAGAACGAGGGCGGCTTCTTCCTGAACTTCCAAAGTCTGTTACTATCCACCAACAGGAAATTGTGCCCGCTGCGCTTCTGGAGCATTTTATTGGAATGTGTGAACCTCTGCGCGACCACACGTTGGACACGGAATTGACCAACTTTTGTGTGTACAACCTTCCAGCTGTTGTTCTAACACTTGGACCTCAGAATTGGTCATTAATGCGAGACTGTTTTGAAAGTTTGGCCTGCAAGTATCAGGTAATTGTCCTGTTTATCCTTGCCGTTTTTAACCTGAAAAGTGAATTTAACCTTCTTTGGATTCTAGTGGAAAATCCGATTTACCTTGGCTGCAAGCTTGCATGATATTGCTCGAGTTCTTGGACCTGAACTCACCGAAAGAGATTTGATCCCTTTCTACGATGCAATGACGAAGGATTTGGATGAAGTTAGGATTGGGATCCTCCGAAATCTGGCAAAATTTGTTATGGTTTGCTCAAACTATTCTATTGGCAATGTAAAACCATGGATCAATCATTTTATTCGTTCCTAATTATTTAGATTCTTGGCCAAACTGAGCGTCGAAGATGTTTGGATAGCCTTGGTTCTTTCCTAAGCACCGACAATAAAAGAAACTGGCGATTTCGGCTTGAATTTTGTCAACAAGTGGAGCAACTGGTCGAAATTTATGAAGCAGAGGATGTCTTCAAACACTTGTGTCCATTGTCTGTTGATTTAATCACGGACAGTGTTGCAGAAATCCGTCGATCAGCATTAGATTTGGTAAATTATTTGAACATGTTATGACATTTTCAATGATGAATGCTATATACGCTTAATTCAACTATATTTTGTGTTGTAGGTTACAATACTTGCCTCCAGGCTAAGTGAGTGCCACTTGCTAGGGAACTGTAGCGAGCCTAATCTTGTTCGAGAATTTATCTTGGAGTTGGTGGAAACTCTTTGTCACAGTGGTCGTTGGGTCCAACGCCAGACATTTGCCACCCTTTCCGGTCATTTGGTCAGGAGGGGAGCTATTACTCCTAAGCAATTTGCTCAAGACATTCTTCCTCATTTAGTCAGCCTTAGTACGGATAAGGTTCCTAATGTT
>JAAXYW010001814.1:0-18780 GCA_036851895.1 Orthonychiurus folsomi | reverse complement strand
AAATCTGAGCTTGTGGCTTGTATATAAGAGCGGCTATTGACCTCAGTTTTCCTCGTATTACGCAATTCACCGTCGTCTCCTTCCGTAATCATTGAACTTGCTAACATGAATAAAGGGGTTTTGTGCTCCACGTGTGCGTGTGTATTTATTTTCACTTTCCTCCATTTTCAACCATCAGAAGCTTCTGCTTTGCAGGTAATTAAATTTACAAAACCAATTAAGTAGTAGCTTAAATTTAAAATACAATTAACCCAGCGCGGTAGCCCTGGTGGAGGTGGATGTAAAAATCGCTAATAATTTGTGGATTACAAACTAACTCAATTTTTACTAATTTAAGTAGAATTTCAAACTCAATTCAATTGTAGTTAATCGTGCTTTATTCCGCTACTCAATTTGAAACATTCGCAATTCCATGCTAAAACACACGAATTGGAATTCGCGTTTATCACTGGTTGGCATAAGTCTCAAAGTTTGCCCACTAAATACAGCCATGACTACACACGAAGTAACACGCTAATTTGCAATTATTGCACTAATTACACATCAACTTCGGTGGCTCACAGATTACATCACACCGAACAGTTTATTGCAAATTTTACTCTTAGCACGGTGGATGCCAAACATTTGAACGATTTCTGTACTCCCGTCAATCCCACAAATATTTGAACTCCCAATTCATTCCACGAAATCCCTATCACAATGCTCGCACTCTTTCTGAAACCAAATCCATTTCCCATGGGAAGGATGGGTAGCTGTTCCAACCACATTTCCCGCCAAATTTATACAATGGAAGAGCGTACGGATTTCACACGATTTCTTAGTGAGACATCAATTCGTCGAAAACCTTCCTTGGTCCGAGAACTCGCCGCCCAACTCCCGAAAGCAAATCCTGCGGCTGTGTTCATGGCTGGAGGCTACACGAATCCAACTTCGTATCCATTCACCTCCATAACCTTTGACCTTGCTGGGAGGCGGTCCACAGGTGGCAATTAATGGGAAGCAATTGGCAGCTGCCCTCAGCTACCAGCCTACACTCGGATACCCTCCGCTACGAGAAACGCTCAAAAATTTCCAAAAACATTTCCACAATCCTCCGGGCTGGAGTCAAAAGGACCTCATCGTCACCATCGGAAGTCAGCATGGACTCAGCTCCGCCATTGAAATGATCATGAACATAGGAGACCCTTGTACTGATCCCTTCGCCAGCATACAGTAGTATTTTTACTATAATGGATCCTCACCTACCAAAATACTTGGCCGTTGCTGGTGATTCCCAAGGAATGATCCCTACAAGCCTCAACAAGATCCTGAATGATTGGCGCTGCTCCAATGCCCTCCTCCGTAAGCCACGCCTCTTGTATTTGAATCCAACGGCGGCAAATCCATGCGGCACGAGTTTATCAAACAGTCGAAAGGAGGAAATCTACCAAATTGCACAAGACCATGACCTAATTATTCTTGAGGATGACCCATATTACTTTCTTCGTTTTGATGAAGAGAATCAAGAGAATAAGACACCGATGAGTTTTCTGTCCTTGGATAGTGACGATCGTGTAATTAGATTCGATACATTTTCAAAAATATTGAGTTCGGGGATGCGGATTGGATTTGCGACAGGACCCACAAATTTGATCCGACAGATGGAGCTGGCAATGCAAGCATCAGTTTTACATGCAGCTGCATTGCCACAGGTGGCACTGGATGCTGTGCTCAGGCATTGGGGAGTTGAGGGATTCACGGAGCACACGGAGAAGGTGAAGGCCACTTACAGGGCACAAAGGGATCTCATGTTGGCCGCTGCGCAAAAACATTTGACCGGATTGGCGGAATGGCACAGTCCCAGTGGAGGAATGTTTCTATGGATCAAAGTCCTTGGGGTTCAGGACACTTACAAGATGGTAATCCAGTATGGGTGTCAGCAGGGGGTCGTGCTCCTTCCGGGAAGGGAATTCTTTCACAAGAGAAGGGAGCCATGTCCTTATTTAAGGGCCTCATTTTCTGTAGTGACTCCAGAAGAAATGGACAAGGGACTTGCAAGACTCGCGGTTGTAATTTCGGCGCAGCAGAAACGCCAGAATCAGAATACATAATTTCTACGGTGTTAGAATGTGGCTAATCACAATTATGTGGCCAACTAAATAAATGAACTTGGATTTTATTAAAACTACTTTTGAAAACAAATTTGATTCCATAATGTTTTCTTATTATTAGACGCCGTTTAGCATTGGTTAAGAACAAAGAACTAGTTTACTGCCAATGCCAATCGGTATTTTAACACCTTTCTAGGGATATTATGAAGAAACTAAGTATTTCTAATTGCGAAAAATTAAAAAAACTAAGAATGTGTTATGTGAGCATAATCTATGGATCTACTAAACATTCTTAAAATTTCTAGGCGCTTCGAGTCGAAACCTATGGGGGCATACCAATTGCCAGAGACTCCGACCCGTTGTTTAGACGGTCTGCGGAAGCACAGGAAGGCGAGGGTAATTAATGCATACGTGTAATTTGCAGACTTTAAAATAATGGTTTGATCCTTAAATTATTGTTGGATTTTTTGCAACTTGTACTTACTGATTTAAAATTTTGTGAACATCCAGAGGAAGGCACTACAGTAGAATCCAGGATTCCTGAGGAGCTCGTCGTCGTCGTGGATCGTGTTCCAATTTTGGTCCCACCATTGAAGGAAGAGAACATCCCACCATCATCTGTCATTCTTGGATCACCAGTTAATCTTTCAGAAGATATTTCTGAAAACGCTACCGTTACCGGCCGTGCAGCTTGTCGTTAGAGTTCAAACAATTTTCATACTATATTTCCATGCACATAGTATTCAAACAAAACTTTAAAATTAATGATTTTCAGAATGTGGGCGACCAAGTCGAAGAATTGTGGGTGGAGAGGCGGCCTCCATCAATGATTATCCATGGACAGCGGCTCTAACACGCGGAGGAAGTCGGCCATATTGTGGAGGAACGCTGATCAATAATTTTTACGTTGTAACAGCCAGCCATTGTGTTGATGGGTAAGACAATTTATTTGGAGAGAGTTTTAAATTTTGGCCTATCTTGTGTGCAGTGTAACCCACGTATTACATTATGTTATACCAGAATGTCCGCCAGAGGGATTGAAGTCGTTCTCAACCAAGAGAACGTGTACAATTCCCCACAGTCTCAACGCTACCTCGTGTCCAAAATCGCAATGCATTCAGGTTATGATCGTCGAGTCGTGGATAATGACATTGCATTGCTTCGATTATCCCAGCCTGTTCGATTGGATCAAAGTAGTGCCGTCGTTCCAGTCTGTCTCCCAGCAACCAATGCAGTGGATTTTGCTGGAATCACAGCTACTGTTGCTGGCTGGGGTGCAACGGCCCAAGGGGCATCCACGTCCAACACACTTCGCAAAGTGGACATCCCTGTCCTCAGTAATTCACAATGCAATCGTGAGAGCCGATACAGGGGAAAAATAACAGAAAATATGATGTGTGCTGGGCTTCTCGCCAGTGGAGGAAAGGATTCTTGTCAGGTACGAGGAATTTCAGAGTTTATTAGTTCAGTTTAAGGTGTTAGTTAATTCTAGACTAAATATGGTTTGTATTTTTGCCTTGATAGGGAGACTCCGGTGGGCCGCTTATAATTGAAAATGGCGGACGGCGAACGCTGATTGGGATTGTGTCTTGGGGGTATGATTTTTGGATGAAGTGTTGATTTTATAAGGTGAAGTATGAAGTATTATACATTCATTTCTTAATGCGATTCTTTTTTATAAGGTATGGCTGTGCTCAACCAAAAAGCCCAGGAGTTTACACACGTGTTGGAAGTGAGTTTCATTTCAATTATGCCTGGATTATAATTAATACAAGTATTTTTCTAATTTCTTGTTTAACACAGGATATCCGGAATGGATTTTGGCAAATACAAAGGATGCTGATTGGTGCCAAGGATAGTTTCGTGGTCTATGTGGGATACTATTACTACATATTTGGTCTAGCCTCAAATTATTATAATTCTAGAGAGTAAATAAATATTCTAAAGCGTGCATTAATGTTATGTATGTCTATCAAATTGGTATTGTGTTTTTTTGGCTGTTTACATTTTTTTAATCTCTCACCTTCTGGCTTTATGACTTATTGGATATGAAAGTTAACATATTTTGGATCTGGAAACATGCATGATATACACTTTACACATAATGACATTATAATGAACACGGCTAGCTTAATTAGTATTTTACGTCTTGTACTGAATATGTACCGAAGGGGTTTGTCAGTTTGTAATCAGTACCCGTGAATATTGTGCAGAGCAACCGTCAATTCGTTTTGGAAATTTTTAAAATCCAGAGGTTTTCAGCATGTGGGTTTCATGGAGGAACTTGGTTAGTAGACTCAAAGCAGCACTTACTTCATTGCAGAAATTATTTTATTCTAGTTAGCTTTTACTTGTGTTCACTTGCTTTCACTCGCGTATATTTAATTCCTCAACAGTTTTCCACAACTTTCGTTCTCCTTGCCATGATGGCGTGGTGGGTAGCGGCTGAGGATGTGCTAATACTCAGAGGTACACTTTAAAAATCGAATCGAATCAATCATGAAATTACACATGTATCACATGAAATTACAATTGTGGCTTAGGAGGAAGAAACCGTGTCAAGGAAGTCCATGATATCCAAATTCCACGCCGTGTATACGAACATCCGGATGACATCAAAAATGCATATCAACCCTTACTCGTTTACATTGATTAATTGGCTGAACTAAAAAATAAAATTGATCAAAATACAAAAATAAGTCACCCGTAGCCGTAATACTGTTTTTATCATTTTGTCCTTGGGCAAGTGCATATCAGTAACACCACTATGGTCACTCCTGTTGTTTTTTGTAAACGTTCTTGAACCTCCGAATAGCCTTCGTATTTAGTTAAGGTCAAAGGCAAGGCGAGAAAAGTAAAAACAGAAAATATCATGGACGAATCCATTCAATCGCATCTTACGGGTTTTAACAAAGACGTAGGGTACAAAAGCGAAGGTCGCGTAAGGGTTCACATTCAAGTTTACTTGCTGATGAACAATTCATGAAATTGAAGGTTAATTTACAGAAATAGAAAGTACCCGTTGTTAAGTGGGCATTCACTTGGGCAAACGCAATTCAGGGGTGCACTTTAGATCCGGGCTTTTGTATATAAGGAGCAGGTTGTCCAGTCCTCCTGGTCAGCGTTGCACAGGCGCATCGTATCGTAGCAGGGAGTATCAACTCTACCAGGTTTTATTTTCAACATAAATTTCAAGCCGGCGTAATTTCGTTATGAAATTTTTTCTTTTAATTTTGGTGAGTTTAAGCTAAGAAAACTGAGTATATCAATGTGTTTTTATAAGGTTTTAACATGGAATTTTGTTTAATTGCAGGTTGCACTGGCCTGTGTGGCTGCATTTCCAGTTCAAGAAGATAGTTCCAAAGTTTTGAGCAGACAGCGGCGATTTATAAGGTTAGTTATTCTAGCTAACACATTTCTCAATAAAATAGGCTTATTTTTTGGCTATTGTGTTTTTAGAGTCCCAGTGGCAGTCCCAGTTCCGGTACAAGCGGGTTATGGCGGTTATTACGACTACTACAATGTGGATCGATTTAATAAACGAGACCTCGTGGGTTCTTTGGAAATCGGTGCCTTTGGACTTGCTGGATTATTAGGCGGTCCTGGACTAGGGCTCGGAATTGGATTGTTTTGATTTCTGTGAAATTGAGCAGAAGGAAGAGTGATACTAAAGAATTGTGATTTACTTTTAGTTAATGTAATTTTGTGAAAAATTGATTCATTTCTGCAGGCAGAATTTGTCAAATAAATAAAAAACACTCTTGGGTTACTTGTGGCGTATTTCAACTACAAATTAATATTAAACTATGCACGCCTGATCACGGTTTTGATTGCTGACTGACACTGATACAACAAAATAACAATTCCACCGCAACACTTGGGTATACATTATTAATTGTCACTAGATTATTGCAATAACAATAAACCACGAGCTGTTATCATTTTTGTGTGCCAGACTTCTGCTATTCTGTATAATTTTGCGCAGCTGGATGTTTTGACGTTCATAATAAACCACATCAGTCAATAACTCAGTTGTACAATTTTCTCGTTATGCATTAAACTATCTATAAAATACGTACTAAATCAATGTCAATATTACTTGTATAAAAGTTTAGGCCAGGCCAGTTCTTCCATCCATTTCACGCTTGCCGTTGTCATTCACTATGGGATTCCTAGCCATTTTTGCAGTAGTTCTAGGATTAGTCACCTTGGTCCCATCCCAAGATATCAATTACTTCGGTGTCGGGTATTCCCCGTATGTTCGGAGTGACGGAGCGCTTTGGGACTCTTATGACGTAGAGCAAATCAAACAAATGCTTAGGATTGTGCTCAATAAACACAATGCAATTTCCACTTACAGCATGGGCGTTTCCGGTACAAAATGTTTACTTCAAAAACCTTATTTTCAATTCACGTGATTCCTAATAAGTTTTGCCCTTCATTTCCAGAATGGAACAATGGTAAACCGTGGGATCAGGCAGACTCCAATTGCCTCATCGCACGAGGCGCCGCTCAAATCAACCGAGAAAGGAATTCCGTCGTCCTCTCCGTATCAATCGGAATTTATCAAAACAACGACGCCGGACTTCAGAACCGGGAAATTCAAAATGCATTTTCAGCAGCCCAAGATGCCAATTCTATTTGGGGCGGGACCGTTTGGGGTCTTACATTTACAAATGAATTTGTTACGGACGGTTCCAACGGCCCTCGGGTACTTCAGATGATTCGGGACAACAAAGCAAGGGCGACTCAAATGGGTCTAAGGGTGGGGGCTAGGGTTCATACTTGTGGGGAGATTTGGGGTGGACCCAATCAAGCCATTTTAAAGGAAATTGTAAGGGCCTCGGATTTCATCATGTGTAATTTGTATCCACCCAGGAATTCTAATAATCCGGATGCCGCTGTCCAAGCTGTGAGTGACGCCTACTACAGTGCAAGGGATGGCTTTAGAATTGAGAATCAAAATATTGAAGTCATAATTGGAGAGACGGGGTGGGCTTCGGAAGGGGAAACGTTTTTTAATCCACCGAATTTAAACACAATCGAATTACAGACTCGGTACTGGAATGCAATGAGAGCTTGGGCTACTAGTAATAGGGTCAAAGTTCAAATGTTTGAAGCATTTGATGAATCCATGGAAAGGGGGGTTGAGTGGGGAAAAGAAGTTTGGGTGGTGGAAGAGAGCTGATGATAACAGTCCTTATTATATTGAGAAGTCTACAGGACAAAGATTTGATTAAAGAAGGGTTCCTCCCAAACATGCAATTCTGAGTTAACTAAAGCTAAATAAAAAATTATAAAAGCAATAAATAGAAATATATTTCCACTAATTGCTATTTGTCACAAACTTTAATTTTTGAAAACTAGTATGGACATACCTTGAGCTGACTGTGACTGCAGGTCAGGCTAGTAAATTACATTTGGGAAATTGTTATTAACATAAACAGATTACTAAGATTTCATAACCCACGTTTACGTTGGTAGTAAACTTTACGCTAGTCTTTATGTGAAATTAGAGTACTAGTTTTCCCTGTTAGACATATTGCTATTGCTGCGTTTTAATCCCAAGTATTCCTTCAAGTGACATGAAAATATTTCTTTTGGATTTGAACTGAACTGGGCATTTCTGTGTGAGATGACATAGTAATATTAGCTGCAATTAGTGCACTGGCCACTTGCAGGTTCCTCCCTGAGACTTTTGAAATCAACACAAACAAATTTCCTCATCTCTCCTGTTTAATTGTAAAGTGATATTATGTTTGCTTAACAGTATAAAAACTTGTTTTTCTTAAAACAAAAATCCCATTGTTGCCATTTGACCAGAAACTTTACAAGTTGACGAGGCCAGCCATCCTTTGGAATCTCTGAATTCAATTTTGATGCGTTTTCCGTCTATTCCATCCGCAAAAGCAAACGTGCCAGTGTCATATCTTTTGAAATTGGATCCGCAGTAGTTTCCCTGTAAAATGAGCAAGACTCAGCTTAAAGTTAAATTCTGTTAGTAAAGAACATTGCTCAAATAATAACGGCAGCCAAAAGTAGTTATTAAAAGCATTAATAAATAACGGGAAGTTCTGGTAATTACCGAGACGTTGAGTGTCGCTGTATACCAAGTATTTCTTTGTAGTTGAACTGGAGTATCAAATTTTATTTGATGATGAGCATCTTTAAGCATACTTGTATTCAAGACTTCTGCTTTGCTGGCAATCAAGTCATTAGTGTAGAAGTCAATTACGATAGCCTGGGCGGTGACACCCAGGCCATGGTTATCAGTTGGGTAGTATCTGTCATCAATAGGATTCAAGCCAATGCTGGTCAGCATAATATTGTCAAATGGTCTGAAACTGAAAATTAATTAATGATTTATATTTCACTTATAAGATACACACTTCAAAATAAGTACCGAAAATACTTAGCTCTTACCATATGCTGTTTGAAGAGCATCCGAGAATTCTGCCGCTCTTGTCACGAATTGGAAGTCGATTCAAAATGACAGATCTGTCAAAATATTCTCGCGGTTTGGAATTGAATACTTCACGGCATGCATCAACAGGCCTAAAAAGACGGCAGGCAATTAGGTCGGATGTAAATTGCATGAATTGAGATTACGTTTTGGTTTCATATACCAATAGTGGCATCAGTGCAGAACTAAAACACGCATACCTCAGATGAAGTGGGATATTATGATATGCAAACACGGAAAGAGCTTCTTCCAAACTTATAATTCGGTCGGGGTACACCCGCAATGAAAAAGCGACCTTGTCAATATTGGGAAAACGGATGTTTTGGATCAAATCCCCCAGTACCATACGGCAATTCCCAGAATCTTGAGGAATACCTTCATCTGTACATCTTTTATGAGCCCATCTGACCATAAGAATTTGTTAAGACACAATACATAATGAAATATTAACACTCAATGTCCGCTTCATTACGTATCTTGCATCTACAAGATACACAATTGACACAAATACACCTAAAAGCAGCCTACCTTTTCAGAGCCTCGTAAAGTTGAAGCTCATCCTTAACAGCTAAATCATCGCGAGCAAGGATTTTCCAAAGTTGCAACGGTCCCAAGTCTAAAAATTCTTGTGAATCCACAATTTCATAAGCGTACCTGCGAAAGCACATTGAAATGATAAAGTGCCGTATAATTCGAAGTGCCAAACAGTTCAAAATATTCAGAAGGAACGACTTACTTGCAAATTCTCACCAAAGATAATTCCTCCACGAAAGCACACTTGAAGCGAGCAGTTAGTTTGAGAAATTTCAAAGCATTGGATTTGTCAATGGTAGCGGCTAGGAGGGCTAAACATCGGCTTGCCAAATTCCCGGCTTGATAATTCATTGCGGCCACATACAGTGGAAGTGCTTCGTCTACATTGTCGTCATCCCAGTCATTTATGTATAGAAACTAAACAAAATATGAAATAAAATTTAATACAAACAACAAACTTGTAGTTTTAACAAATGAAAATTAGAACAAGCGAAATATGCAGGTTACTCAATATCGATTGGGGCATCTTGAGAATAATTATAATACAAACTTCTACCTTCAGCATGGATCGGAAAATGTGAGGTTCAACATCTTTGATTGGAATACTTGACGTTGAGCTCGCCACTTCAGCATCCGATATAATGTCTTCAAAAACAGGAGACATGGCGATAAGGATAACTTTGTGTGCAGCTACTGCTACTCCATTTTCACCAACAATAAATGTCACATCCGTGTGTAGTCCTTCTTCGAACATGAACAAAGCTCTATTCCAACCGTTCTCTCCTTTAATTTTAGTCCGTGGAGTCGGAGTCGCGTTCGGTGTCGGCAGCGGGTTTGGAGTGGAAGACCTTGACGGAGATGCTGAATGTAATGGAGTTTCAGGTTCTCCTTCGTCAGTTTGATAGTAATCCGAATTTGATGTCGATGTCACATTCAAATGAAGTTGTTCCATTGTAGTTGGGAATAGAATCAAGTCACCCTCTCCGTTTGCAGTTTCACACACACCTGCGGCGGTTTCTTCATTATTTTGCTTTGCAGATTCAGAAACACTGGCCGCAGTATTAGACGCACCTGCAGTTTCTGTTTTAGACACAATACCTTCACCTTCTTGATATTGAGCTACCGATGATGCGGCGCCATTGTCTTCCACTAGTTTGACACAGACAAAGCTGTTCAACCAGCTCTCATCTTCAAATGAGCCACCCTTCGCCCCGAGTTGTTCCATTTCCTTATACTTTAAGTTTTAAGATTTAATTGTTTATATTAATTATTAGCTTTTTATCAAGTAAGAAAATACGACTGGCCTTCTATCGCGCGCTAAGTTTGTAAGGGACTGCCCACACTTCGCTTGAGAATAACACTTATTTCGGGCCAACCTGGTCCAAGTCCCCCAAATATTTATTTTTGATTTTGAGCTTTTCATCCTCATCGGCTGGCTTGGTGAAAGGTTGGGGCACAGGGTCTATAGCCGTCCGTGCCCCCTTCCCCGGGCCAATTTTTCCTCGAAAATAAGAAATGAAGGCCGGATGGGACTGCAAGTGCATTATACAGATGCACAACACAATTACATGCAACTTTTAAAAACCCGAATTCCAATTTCCCTTTATGACGCATAGCGCAGCGCGTCTTGGGTTGCATGTAATTTGGCTGAGGAGTTTAGATAGACCCAATACAGGTAAAAGAACGGCACACACTTGATACATGCCAAGAAAGGTGAGAGCTACCGTAAAAAATAAGTTACCGCCAGGTCTGGTCCATATTAGCTAAGGTCAACGCCCTAACTCAGAGGTCAAAAAGATCAGGTCAACTCGTGACCCCACCCACGGAATGACCGCTGACCTCCTGAACATTTTAAGTTCTTCGCAGTGGTTCAGTGGATTTGGAGGAGATAGAAGACACACACACAAACATCCCACTTTAGTATGTGTATGATGATATGATGGACTCTTATTTGGAAGCTGTATTGTAATTGCAACAGGGTTAATTGCACACATTTGCTCTTTCTGATTTTTTTCACTTAGTTATCATTTGATTAGATTTATCGGTTGCATTTATGTTTTTGGAATTATATAAGCAATGCATTGTTTATTGATTGGCAAATTTTAAATTGAAATTTTCATCTGATCTAAAGGGTTATTTTATATATTTTGAGTCCCTTGGAGGCAAATCAAATGAAACGGAACATACAAATATTTTGTTGCCAATATTTATAGGAGTGAGTGCCTAAATTCAAAATTGCCTGATTGAAATAAATTTATAATTTTGTCCATAGGGACGGAGATACAAGCCATACAAATCCTTTGTCTGCACTGTACGCATCATATGTAGTGCAATAAAAAACTAATATTTTACAATACAATACAGATTGATTTATTATGAAGAATTAATTTCATTCTTTGAAATCCAGAATTCAACTTTAAGCCTACTACGCGCCACGACATAAGTGAGTTCCACATCCACCCGGCGGCTATGGGTATACAAACCCAATGCCCTGCTAATGCAATGCTATGCTATTCCGTTTTGCCTGCCTAACAACCAAAAGCGTTGGGATTCCTCCTTCTTCCCTCCGCTTCGCCATTCTGCGTATCACAAATTGGTGGCTCCTTCAAAATTCGTCTTTGAGTCGTCAGTTCCATCAATTTGACCTGAGGTCATCCCTATCGAATCAAAGTGAAGTGAAGCGGGGATCCCCTTGTCGGCGGGATTAAATTGGAAGAGTCCTCTGGAGGTACACAGAAGGTGAGTGACAAGTGGCGCTGTTCCCCTCGTAGTTACAGCAACTCAGCATAAGCGCCGCTGTGGGCCTGTTAACAGGCAGAGCCATGCAGTAGGGATAGATGGGTTAAGGAGTCCATTCCCACACGTAGATGTCACATCGTAGGTCAACCACTAATTTCCCCAGTCCTTCAATTAATACATTCCGCCCCCTCTTCCAGAACTTTAATGCTCACCGAGAATCCAGCCAGAGGTCTGGCAGGTGGGGACTCAGATTTATCGGTCAGCAGTAGCAGTTTTTGAGACGATAGGGATGAAAATGATTTTATTCGTATATAAACCTCAAATATTAATTGGATGGAGACAATGCTGACTAACTATTCTTATAAATGCGGCATGTTTCTCAACAAATTTGGTTTGTAGGGTTTCTCATCCGTAGACCCATCTAATCCGTAGCCGACCGACGGTAGTAGCTTTTTAGCTTGGCTATGACTAATGCCAAATTCACTGAATTGCCGGGTTCGGAAAGATGGGGACCAACAACGACAAGGCAATAATGAGACCATGGATGATTATATGATTAGGTATTTCGTTTTAGGTTAAGAGCATAGCTTTCATTGTGACGTAAGCATGTTTAGATAGAGTATAGAGTTTCTATGAGTTAAGGATTTAGGAATTTAAAACCAAGCGTCATGTCATGTCAGTTAAAACAAGACGTGTGATTTGATTTAACATTTATCTTGTTTATGTGCATTTGAATGGATATGGATGAATTGTTTAGTTGACTTCTACTACTTACTAAATTGAAAATTGATGAAGCAAATAAGCAAAAAAATAATGGCCATATCTTTATTTAAAGCAGAGAATGGAACATCAAGAGGAGGAATTGTTGGGGAACCTTGATACCCAAGAACTTGCAGATGCAGATACTCAAGGTATTTATTTGGAAAACTTAAACTTGTGTGGATTACTTATTGGTTACATTTTTTTACTTTGATATAAGTGCTATAATCTACTAATTCTTGCGTTTCATTCAGAATTGAAAGAAGATGAGGCGTACTATATGGAACAAGATACTGAAGATCAAGATCAATTTATATACGGTAAGTTAATCACTTAATGAGCCACTTACTTGCTTCCCCTATTTGGATCTACTGCATTGATCAAATGACACGAACAAAAGATTTTACCTAGAGTTGGTGTGTTATTTAATGCATTTCAGGGGAAGAAGTTGAAGAAATTGAAGAGGTTGGTGGGACCAGGGGTGGGATAACAGTACACACTGTGCAGAATGACGAAGGCGGAACAGAGGTGTTGGGAATAGACGACGATGAAAGCCAAGGGGATAAAGGTGCCACATATGAAACCGTCACCCTTGTTCCATCAGAAGGCGAATCTGGAGAGGTCAGCTATGTTCTCATTGTTCAGCAACCGGAAGGTGAAGAGGACAAGGATGAGAAAGACGATGACCTTAAAGTTTTTGACTTCGACGAAGGCGAGGAGGATCCAATTGAGGAAGAGGTAAATAGTATGACAAAGTTAAGATTAATTGCTTGCCAGATTAGTTGTTTTGTTCTAATCATTTGACTTACCTGACATTGTCAGGAGGAGGACGGGATGCTGGATGAAACGGAAGAAGCTGAAGCAAAACCCCGGAAGGCTACCACTTCTAAAAAGACATCTCAGCAAATATCCCAAGCCCACATGTGCAGTTATTGCAATTACACTAGCCCAAAAAGGTAAAAAGCACAGCAAACTATAAAGCGAACGTCTAAATTGGTTAATATGCTGACTTGCTGGCAATTAATATTCCAGGTATCTTTTGTCACGGCACATGAAATCTCATTCAGAAGAACGACCACACAAGTGCAGCGTTTGTGAGCGTGGTTTCAAGACCTTGGCATCTCTGCAGAATCACGTCAACACACACACCGGCACAAAACCTCACAGATGCAAATATTGTGACTCCGCCTTTACAACTTCAGGTAAAATATAAAACTTTAAACATGTACAATGCAATATGAAATCAAACTGTCTATTTGGATTCCGTCAGGTGAATTGGTTCGACACGTCCGCTATCGCCACACTCATGAAAAACCCCATCACTGCACAGAATGTGACTACTCTAGTGTAGAATTAAGTAAACTCAAACGTCATATGAGATGTCATACTGGAGAGCGGCCTTATCAGGTATCATTGTTATATTTTTTGCAAATGAGTGATAGATTTTACTTTGGTATGGTAATTATGTTCATGTTTATAATCTTCCCGACTCTTTTTGCAGTGCCCTCATTGTACATATGCCAGCCCTGACACTTTCAAGCTTAAGCGACACTTGCGAATCCACACAGGTGAAAAACCTTATGAGTGTGACATTTGTCAAGCAAGGTTTACTCAGTCAAACAGTTTAAAAGCTCACCGTCTTATCCACACTGGCAATAAGCCCATATTTAAGTGTGAGCTATGTCCGGCTACCTGTGGTAGGAAAACCGATCTCCGAATTCATGTTCAGAAGCTTCACACATCTGAAAGACCTCTAAAATGTAAAAGATGCGGGAAATCCTTTCCTGATAGATATACTTTCAAGGTAAACCATTTTAAAGTTTCAATTCCGTTCTGTTCTGCATGATGTTTGGCTTTCAATTTCAATTGCCATTCATATTTCAGCTCCACTGTAAAACTCACGATGGCGAGAAATGTTTCAAGTGCGATTTGTGCCCATATGCATCTTCATCACAACGACACCTCGAGTCTCACATGTTGGTCCACACGGATCAAAAGCCTTATCAGTGCGAGCTTTGTGATCAGGTAAAGTTTACTTCTTCCGTAAACGAATTAGACTTGATTTCGTACACTGTACAATAATATGTTTATGTTTATTTTCTTTCTATTAGTCCTTCCGACAAAAACAATTACTCAGACGTCATCAAAACTTATACCACAACCCTAATTATGTTCCTCCTCAACCGAGGGATAAGCAGCATGAGTGTGCAGAATGTGGGCGGTCGTTCCGGCATAAGGGAAATCTTATTCGTCACATGGCAATTCATGATCCTGAGTCCTCAGCTCATGAACGAGCAATGGCATTGAAGGTTGGTCGGCAGAAGCGCATTCAGGTAAATCCCGATCTCAAATACGTTGCATGTGAAAGGGAACCTTTGGAGTTTGATTAGTAAAAGATGATTCCTGTTGTAGATAATTGACGGGCAGCAAGTTGAGGTCATCGACGATGATGATGAGGATGATGACGAAACTGAGGTGTTAGCCGTGGAAGGGGATGACGGTCAACAGTATGTAGTGTTGGAAGTTATACAGCTTCAGGTAAAAAATTAATCAAACTTATATTATATTGGGTAAAAGTAAAGGCAGTGTAGAATGGAATTCAATCATTTCTTGCCACGCAGGACGGGGACGGAAATGAACAAACGGTTACCCTCGTCGGCGAAGACGAATTGTCGAGTGACGTATTACATGGAGATACCGACATGTCTAGCTTGAATGATTCAAACATCCTAGGGTTTCAGGAATCTGACCATGAAGGTACACTAACTAAAATTGATTTAAGCGTGCCACACAAATTTAATTACATAACATCAATATATAAATGTCGAATTAGACTTTGCGGCTCGCCTGAGAGAAGAGCAACCTAAACCGTTCATTAAACAAGAAGTAGTTGTCTCTGAAAGTGATGTCAAAAACTGCTTCGGATTTGACGTAAGTGCTGCAAAACGACTTCTGCTACAAATGATTAAATTATAATGGATATTATCTAAACAGGACTCGGACGACGAGGATGATGCGGACATGAGTTTTTTAATATCTTAAGTCATCTACATTTAACATAGTATTAGTCATGATATCTTCTTCCAAGTAATCGTGTGAAGTTTAAGCATCTTATTATGATCAACATCATGATTCAAATCTAAAACTTCCCTGAACTTGCACTTGCCTCTTGTGAATAAATTTAATAAATATAGCAGTTTGTAGTCTCAGTGGGATCTTGTAGCATTGTATATAGCAAAACACTTGTTTGTATTTTCTACTTTATTATTATTGTTTTAAACAAATATTATTAACTAATATGACTAACAATTAATTAGATTGTATCAGTTCAACTATACATTTAGTACATACTGACTTTGCTTATCTGCATGAATCATGAATATGAGACTAAGTTCAGCTAAATTTTAGTTTAAGTTTAGTACTACGTAAGCAAAACTTGTGTTTGAGATTTTATATTATACAATAAAATCTGAAGGAAGTTATAAAATTGTGTTTTCTTTTATAAATCTAAGTGTTTCTTATTTTTGGTCTCATTTTGCTTTGCCCATTGTAATTTTGACAGCCTTTTGAACGTTCTTTAACAGTGCTTGATTGTATGCGTGCATTTGTTGTGTGCTAAAGCTTGCGAAAACCTGAAGCCCGCCCGGCTTTGAATTTCTCCGGTTGTATGGGACTGCGGACTGCGGCTCGGTTAAGGCTCCCAAGCGAAATTTTTGGGTTTTTGGCTCCGATTTGAGGAACTTTTCTTTGTATTTTGACCAGACTAGTGGCATTTTGTGCAGGTAAGTATTCTGTTTAGTACTATTTAACGTTAAAATATTATTAACCAGTCAACTTTGGAATCCTTAGCTAAAATTTGACCCAATAATTTTGTTTATAATGCATAGTACATGAATATGAGTTCCGGGAAACGGAAGCGAGAAGATGATTTACAAGAGCATAATTCGTCCAAAAGAGGAAGAGGCGATCAGGATACTGGCCAAGGATTGGGCAATGTGGTGGCCAGGCACTACAATGAATTGCCGGAGAGGGGATTAGAGGCCCGTTCTGAATCTCACATTATCTACATGCGAAATTTCAATAATTGGATCAAGAGCATGCTCATTAGTATGAATTTACCATTACAAATCATTTGAGTTTGCAAACAATTGAATACAATTTTGGCATTTATAAATTGCAGATGACGCTGTACAACGACTTCCGAACAGGAATGATCTCAACGTGCTGGACATGTGCTGTGGAAAGGGAGGAGACATCTTAAAATGGTTGAAAACTAACTCCATTAAACACATTGTATTTGCGGACATTGCTGAAACAGCTGTTGAGCAATGTAAGGAACGCTATGATAAGATGGCCGCTGGACAAAATCAAAATCGAGGGTACAGGAATCGAAATGAACAACTGTTCACGGCTGAGTTTATTTCAGCTGATTGCTCTAAGGTTTGTGGATAAATTAATATTTTAATTCTGGACACAGGTTTGCCACAAGTCACACGTACTATGATTCTTTACTAGTAAAGATTTAATTTTTCAGGAAAGACTGAGGAACAAATACTCAAACCCAAACTTCCTCTTTGATCTGGTCAGCGTCCAATTCTCTCTCCATTACAGTTTTGAGAGTTTTACTCAAGCCGAGACAATGATGCAAAATATTGCTGAGAATTTAAAACCAGGTGGTATTTTCATTGGAACCACGCCCAACGCTTGCCGAATTGTGTAAAGTTTACTGGCTGCAATTGCAATAACAAACTATTTTCATAACATGTGTCTAATTTACATTTTTTATTTGCAGTCGTCTTCTTCGCGAGTCTGGAGGCAAGGAGTTTGGAAATCCGATATACCGTATTAAATTTGATTGTGAAGAACCGTTTCCATTCTTTGGTGCCAAGTATTATTTCCAGTTGGAGGATCTAGTCAACTGTCCAGAATTCTTGGTTCACCCTGCTGCATTGGAGAAGTAAGTTTATTATCCAAACATTTCTTTGTGTATATCAGGCTTGATTAATGTTATTTATTGCCTTCTCTTCCACTAGGCTTGCTAAAGCGTTTGGGCTTCGGTTGATTTTCTGGCACACATTTGACGAGTATTTCCATCAGAAGTTACAGGATGGAAAGTTTTTGTTGGAAAGAATGCACGGACTTGAGGTATAATTCAGCATTAATTCATTAGAGGGGGGCATGACGTAAAAACAATTCGTTGTACTTTATCAGACGTACCCACCGTTCTTTGACAAAAAGAGTCCAGCCGAGCTTCAAACGGAATACGCTCATGCTGAAACATTTAACAGGGAGCGTGCAAACGGGCAGAAATTTGGAACTCTTTCCAAATCGGAATGGGAGGCTGTTAACCTATACGTTGCTTTTGCGTTTGAGAAACTTCCGACTGCTTAAAATGTTTTTACATCCTAATATGTTTTTATTCGTATTTGACTTTTGGAATAAAACTATCAGAACATTAGCAAGGTGTAAAGCATTATGAAATCCACATTGGTCAATTTTGTATGGTCATTAAGGCTCTTCCGAAATCATGACTGTAGGAAAATCTACGAAAAATCTACTTTTCTCAGAATCAAATCACTACATAATTAGGCCTCCAATCCGTTAATAATAGTCGCATGTTGTGCCACAAACAGTTATTAGGAATAGGAACTGTCATTATACAAATAGCAGATAAAAATTTTGCATATAAAAGGTCCGAAATCATTCAAAGAGTTATTTCAACTGCTGCTAAGCTTCTTCCTGTTTCACGATGAAGTTGGCTTTTAGTTTGGTGAGTATTCAAATTTATTTCATTGATCTCTTCACATTTATTTAAAACTAGCCTAAATTTCTACATTTTTGTACCCTTGAAGCTCATTTTGGCTACGGCCGTTGTTGCATTGACCTCTGCTGCTGAGAAAGTTGACGGAGGTAAGTATATTTCTGCAGTAATATACCTAGTATGAGCAGTACTATTATATATTGATTCAATATTAATGACAAAACTGTTTACGTAAATGCGTGCAAATGTAGCTGTGGCTCGAGAAGGTCGTTATTATGGAGGATGGGGAGGCGGCTGGGGCGGCGGCTGGGGAGGTGGTCGAGGTTGGGGTGGAGGTTGGGGTGGTGGAAGAGGTTGGGGCGGAGGTTGGGGTGGTGGAAGAGGTTGGGGCGGAGGTTGGGGTGGTGGAAGAGGTTGGGGCGGAGGTTGGGGTG
>JAAXYW010001813.1:0-18783 GCA_036851895.1 Orthonychiurus folsomi | reverse complement strand
CCATTTTTGCATGGATTAGATTCACAATTATTGCTTCTTTCCAATTCACATCGTTTCCCGTACAAGTGAGGGGGGCAAGTGCAATGGAAATCCAATCCAATTTTTGTGCATGTGCCTTTTTCTTCGCAAGGGTTTGGTTGACACGGCTCAGTTTTCAATTCGCATTTGGCACCTGCGCAGATAAAAATTTAAAATAATCCAACTCAGAAATGACGTGAGATAAGGCAATTTACCCGTAAATCCTGATGGACATAGGCATGAGATTTCTTGTTCCACAGCCGGAGATGAAAAAATTAAATTCGGACTTTCGCTAATTCTTGGCTTTGAGTATACTCGCAGGTGTTGACTGCAGAGTGCTCCATTTAAGCAACTGTTTTCTTGGTCGGCACATGGGGAATAATTCAGAATGATTTCTGTCCCAAATATGTTTGAAATGTGAGTTTTGTGGCTCAGCAGATTATTCACAATGTTTTCAGTTTCTTCATAGTCATTTCCAGATCTAACAGCCAGAAGAATGTCTGTCCCATTTGAATTTGGAATTATATTGTAAATATAAGGGGTGTAGCGGAGGACTTGTTTAAGGAATCCGATCAGTTTTGTGTAAACCTTTTCGACAAATTTCTCCGGTGTGAGTCCAATTCCACGGACCACAGCGGAATTCTTTCAGTGTTTGATTGTCAAAAGACAGGAATTCAACCATAATGCTGGAAGTGACTTCCGCGTGCTTCCCATCGTCTGCAACTACTATCAAGGATTGTTTCGGGTAATTTGGAAATTTCTTCAAATGCAAATTGCAATTTGATGAGATTCCAAATATGTTTTCATTCCTTTCCAAATGACAGTTGTATTGACCCGTTGTGTCCAGATCACTAGGCTCAATAACAGCAATTCTCTCCAGGGGAATTTGATCGTTAAAAGTATATAAGATTATCTGAGCATTCCTGGGTGAAGATGGATTGTCATTTTTGTCAGTTATGTTTATTCGCACTTCTTGAATGCTTTTCATGGGTGGGGATCCACTGTCCTGGATTTCGACACTAATCACTAATACTGGAGTAGATTCTCTGTCGAAGGAAGTAGTGCTCGTGATCAAACCAGTTTTGGGGTTGATTTTAACCCTGGACGAATCTGGGCCATCAATCAAAGTGTAAATAAACGGTTCTCCGTTTGGATACTTATCAGGGTCCGTTGCATGCAATGTCATAATTTTAGATTGCGCCGGCTCATTTTCCGGAATAGAGCCTTCAGTGGAAGATAGGGTTGGTCCATTGTCATTTATATCTTTAATTGTCACAGTCACAATTGTTGTTCCAGTTTCAGGAGGCTCTCCAGCATCAACTGCACCAATCACAAGAGTATACAAAGCATCAACTTCAGTGTCCAAAACCCCAGCGGTGTAAATCAATCCCGTTATTTGATCTATTCTGAAACTTCCGTTTTTATTCCCCCTCTGAATTTCGTATAGGAATCGATTGTTTGGTGGCCGAACATCGATGTCATTCGCCTTAACCACGCCTACACGGGACCCAATTGGTGCATCTTCACTGATTTCCATTTCGTATTTGTCATTCTCGAAAATTGGTGCATCGTTTCCATCTGTTATTGTGATTATAACTTGGGCTTCATCCGTATCCTTACCACGAATTGGACCAATGTTTTTAGCCAAAACCGTGAGCACGACTCTGGATTGGGATTCACGATCCAGACGCCTGGCGACAGTAATAATGCCGGTTTTGGAGTCAATTGAAAATCCTTTGTCGATGCTGGATCCAACAAATAAAAATAATACAATTCCATCGTCGCCGCTGTCCTCATCTGTTGCCTGAACAGTTCCAACGACAGATGTAATCGCCGCAGCTTCAGAGACTGTGAAATGGAATACGGGTTGAAGAAATTTTGGAAAGTATTCATTCACTCCTTCCACAAAGATTTGCACTTGTGTTGTTCCGTATAGATTGGAGTCAGGATTTGAAGCAAGGATTTCCAGTCCAAACACACGTCGCTCTTCAAAATCAAACATATGTTTTGTGTAAATAACTCCAGTTGTTGGCTCAATTCGGAATAATGTTTTCCCGGAACCACCGATTTATCGTGTAGTGGATAACAGCAAACTTGGCAGAGTCCTTGTCGTCTGCCAACAACTTCATAACTTCTGTGCCAGGCGGCAAGTTTTCCTTGATGTACCCTTTGTAAAGTTGTTGCTTGAAGTGAGGAGGGTTGTCCTGCCTAATGTTTTCCAAAAAAATATTTATTAGAATTGCTCAAAATTTCATTATAAAATTATTAACACCCGGCTTACATATCAGTCAAAACAATCATTAGCTGGGCTTCACTAGACTGTGGAGGACTTCCGAGGTCATGGACACCGACTCGTAAATTGTACTCTTTCTTTGTGTCATAGTCTAATTCTTGGCGAATTGTTACAGCCCCAGTCGTTGAATCAATTGCAAATTTCCCTTGTTCATTTCCAGCGCTTATGTTGTAACGAACCTGACCATTTGGCCCTTGACCATCTTTATCCGAAGCAGTCACAGTTACTATGACTGTTCCAAGGATTTCATTCTCGGGAACTATTACACGATAGCTCAGAGCTGTGAAAACCGGTGGATGTAAATTGGGTCCAACAACAACAAATTTGACGGGAACGTCTGACGATTGCGGAGGAATCCCTTTGTCCGTCACTCGAACTTGCATAACATAAGCTTTCAAATTTTTATTACTCAGGTCATCTAGCACGGTAACCCAACCCGTTTGCTTTTCAATGCCGAACAACAAACTGCCATTTCCACTTATACTCAAATATTCCAGTTCTGCATTGACTCCGTAATCATCAGTATCGCTGGCTCTAATTTGGATAATTTTGCTTCCTTTGGAGGATGATTGGAGAACCGGAACAAAGTAGGACGTGTGTTCAAATGCTGGAGGGTGATTGATGCTGTCCACAACGTTAATGACAACGGAGCATTCGGAGGAACTAGGAGGTTTTCCCATATCGTTTGCTGTGACGATTAGTCGGTATTCGTTTTCCGGAGACCATTTCTTCAAATTCCGTTTGTATTTTAAGGGCTTCCGTGAAAAAATTTCACCACTGACAGTATTTACAGAGAAAATATCACTGGGTTGTTTCAAACCGTATGAGACCAATGAATTTGGGCCTTTCTTGTCTCTATCCGACGCGGTTACTTGTCCAATAAATGAAACTGACTGGTCGCCTTCAGGAATGTTAAAACTGTAGAAACTGTATTCGAATTCTGGGCTATTGTCGTTCTGAAATTAGTTCAATAATGCAAATAAATTATCACATAAAAAATTAGCAATATATACCCTTACCTCATCCTGTATTGTAACAGTTACAAGAGTCTCTGCTCTCCATGATCCATCAACCGCAGCTACTCTCAATTGATATTCATCTTTAAGTTCGCGGTCTAACATGCCAGTCACTGTTATGTTTCCACTGATGGGATCTATTGCGAATTTATCATCAGTGTTCCCAGTAAAACTGTAGGTGCAATTTGCATTCTGGTCCTTGTCAACAGTTGTTGCTTGAAGCAGGAAAGTCCCTATTGGAACGTTCTCGGTCACATTAACACTGAACAGCCGCGAGAAACGGGGAGGGTTGTCATTTTTGTCTTCTAAACTTAAAACAACTGTTGCTGAGCCTGTGAGTCTTGGAGTACCTTGATCAACTGCTTCAACTATCAAAACGTACTGGGGAATTTCCTCGCGATCAAGTTTGGCTTTTGTGAATAATTTCCCCGTGCTTGCTTCAATTCCAAAAAGAGAGCCCAGTGTTTGAGATGTGTTGCGGCTGAATTGATATGTTAATTTTCCGTTGTCACCACTGTCCATGTCAGTTGCCTGCAGAGTGGCTATTAGCTTGGGCCAATTTTCTTCCTCCGGAACGCTGAGCTGGTATACATTTTTCTCAAATGCAGGAACCATGTCATTAACGTCTGTCACGTTTATGTGCAAAGAAACGACACTGCGAAGATCCGGCTCATCCGTAGTGCTGACTTCAATCCACAACTCGTAATTTTGAGCCAGTTCGTAATCAAGTCCGGAATCTGATATTTTAACTTTTCCGGAAGATTCACCAACTTCGAAAGCATTTCCCAGATTTCCACCGCCAATGTAATAATTGAATCGAGTTTCCAGCGACCGCCGTGTGCGAGAAGAACTAGCTTGAATTGTTGTTATAAACTCGCTTTTCGCATCCTCACTAAAAGAGTAATCCCTTTTTCCTGGTCGGATCTTAGGAAACCGTGAACTATCAGCCAGATTAATTTCCACACTTATCATAGATGATAATGGATCTTTCACTGCGGAATCCATTGCTTGAATTTCCAGGTAAAATGTACTTTTTCCGGTTGCTTTCAAATTCTTCAAGGCTTTGACCACACCAGAACTTTGGCTGATTTGAAATTTATCTGCGTCATGCCCTCCAATGTAATATCTAATCCGACTGTTAATTCCGCTGTCTCTGTCCGTAGCAGAGGCACCAAGAACATAATTTCCAATGCCGGTGTTATCAGGAATTGTGACGGTGTATTCAGTTCTCTCAAATTGTGGAATATTATCGTTCTAAAGGTAATTAAATTTACAAATGATGCATTATGACATACTTGCATATGCAAATGTTGTATTCGATGCTAATTGCTAACCTGGTCCAAAATCTTGATCGTAACATTCGTCATCGGAGAAACTCGCGGTGAAATTGGATCGCAATCTGATGCCATTACGTGCAGACTGTACATTTCTTGGAGTTCACGATCAATCTCTTTGTCAATTATTAGTTCTCCGGTATCCTCATTTATGATGAACGGACTTGCTCCAAAAAGTTTGTATCTATAAAAATTAAGAACCACATTTGTAGTATTTATTCGAAAAATACCTAGAGATCTTCTGTTGTGCTTAATAATATTGCTGCATTGTTGCACTTACTTAACTTGCCCATTCAGTCCGCTGTCTTTATCGGTAGCAATTAGCTGAGACACAGTTACTCCTATCGGAGTGTTTTCCGGGATTTGGAATTCAAATTGATCTTGTGAAAACCGGGGAGAGTTGTCGTTCTAATTCAATTCAAATTATGAAATTATTAATACTATTATACAATTTTTATTAACTAAAAGCAAAAACTATTTTCTCAAAATTGAAATTTACCGTGTCGACCACATTTATGAGAACGACTCCAGTTCCGGTTAGACGAGGAGTTCCTGTAATTGTCAACGCAGAAAAATGAATGAGCGGAAGTTTTTTCATCAGCACAAAATAAGCCATATTTCTTAATTAATTGAATACCGGTGCTTTTAGAATTAACCCGGCAGAACTAGCTGGATTGCCAAATTAGAAATACAACTTTCTACGAAGCCTCCCCGGATTTCCATAAATTGTCTAGAAAAACTTACCGGTATCTTGAGCTAAAATGGTTAACTTGATAATGAGACTGCTCCTCCCTATCCAAAGCTCGATGAACAGTAATTTCTCCTGTCACTGCATTTACTTTAAATGTCCCCTTGTCACCCTCTTTCATGAGATACCGGAGATCTTGCTTCGTCGCTGCGTCCGCATCATATGCACGTACACGTAGAACAGGCGTCGAATTAGTTTCCATGTTTTCCCGAATGAATGCCAAATATGGTGAGTCCAGGAAAACGGGTGGGTTGTCATTCCTGATTTACAGTTTCACGCAATGATCAGGTATTTGATGTAGTAAAAATCGAAAATAAGTAAAATGTTAAACTTACACATTTGTGATGGTTATGAAAACCGTGCAGGTATCGTACCGGACCTGGTTACACACATTTAAAGTTATAAAGTGTGTCTTTCTGGTGTTATTAATACAATCCTTCGAGTAAATACCTTTTCTCCAGAATCCTCGACCCGAACTGTTAACGTATATGACATTCTTCTTTCAAAATTGAGATTCTTGGAGACGCGTAAAATCCCGGAATCCTCTCCGATGCTAAAGTCACGATTTGGATCGCCAGAAAGTATCGAGTAACGCAATTGACTGTTCACACCTTCGTCCATATCTGATGCCGCGACCTGTAGGGCAGTGATTTCGAAACTATTAATTTGATTCACTCACAAATACCTAAGATTAAGATGGCCACAAACCTGCAAAACACTAACTCCCACCGGCGTGTTCTCAGGAATTGCTGCATTGTATTGCCTGGAGTCAAAGTCCGGGCTAGAGTCATTCTGGAGATTAAAAAGAACAAGAAATGAACAAACTGAAATAATCAAACTCATAATAAAAATTACCTCATCTAGAACAGTAACGATTAGTTGTTGTGTGGACGATTTTGATGGCTCGCCTCTATCCCTTGCGGTAACCTTTTGTGAGAAAATTAATTTAAAAATTAGAGATGTTCATGCCATGCGTATATAAAATAAAATAGTAATGTACTCTTAGTGTGTAATTCTGTCTGGCTTCACGATCGATGGTTCCAACAATTCGTAAGAGTCCGTCTATCGGCCCAAGAGAAAAGGTAGAATTCTCATTGTTTAACCTGTACTCAACATAACTATTTCTGCCTTCATCTCGGTCAACCGCCTTCACCACCAAAATTACAGTGTTCACTGGCAAGTTTTCTGTCACAAATGTCCCATTCGGAGAAATGAACATAGGTTCACAGTCATTCACATCTCGGAGGGTTATGCCAACCTGCCAAGTTCAAAAATAAATTCCAAAATTTTGATATACACATTTTTACATCAAAAGTCTGAGACGGAAGTTGAAGCTTCTATACAACCATAATTTTAGGTTGACTTTTAAAATAAGTAAAAGGCATTAACATACATGAGCAGAGGAGGATAGGGGAGGAGTGCCATGATCCTCGGCTCGAACCACAATTGAGTAGATCCCTTTTGTTTCTCTGTCTAGAGCAACTTTAGTGAAAATAGTTCCATTCCCCGATATCCCAAACACATCCTCATCACCAGACGCCATTTGATAACTTATTCGACCATTAGCACCTGCAAAACAAGGAGACTTTTAAGCTGTGTCATCCTTCCTCCCCCGCCGTTAACCGGCTAACCATGACAGCCACATCGCGGCATGCATGCTTCAGAGGTTTGGAATGCCATTGGGACTCCTTAATGACTCATTAAACGATTCCACACCCACTCGGGGCAATTAATTCAAAAAATGATGGATTTCGTATTCATTGTGCCATTAATTAAATAAAAAAACGGGCCAAATTAACTCATCATGTATGTACACCTTACCTGAATCCAAGTCCGTTGCACTAACGGTAACAATGGATGAACCAACAGGAACGTTTTCAAATATTTCTTTGTTGTAGCTCATTGGATCAAAAGTTGGTGCATTGTCGTTCAAATCTATCACATTGAAATACACCGATGCAGTTGAGGACAGGCTTGGCCTACCAGAGTCTTGGGCTTGGACTATAAAAATATAGTGCTGAACCTAAAAACATTTGAATAAATATTATTAGTCAAATAATTATAGTAGGACTTGGGAAAGGATCTTAGTTATTAAACAAAGATAAGCAAAAAAAACGTACATCCTCATAATCCAGCCGAGTTGTTAATGTTATAATTCCGGTTTGTGAATTGAGGGAGAAAGCATCATTTGCCCAGTCCGAAAGTACGGAGTACGTGACCAATCCGTTTTCATCTTTATCGGGATCTGTTGCTTTCAATCCCCCCACTTCATATCCGTGTGGTGCATCTTCGGGGATATCGAAGGAATAAATAGACTCCAGAAATGACGGCGGGTGATCGTTCGTGTCAGTCACCTTTACGTGCAGGCAATACAAGGACAATTAAAAGTCAAACTCCAGAAACCTCAACCTGAACTATACATTTCGAAATGGAAATTTTTACAAACCTGAACTAGGACAGTAGTTTCTGAGTGTTGGACGCCATCAGAGGCTTGAATAATTATTTTGTACTCTTCCGTCGTTTCCCTATCCAGAACATCCAGGACAGACAGAACACCGGTTTTGGTGTTCAAATTAAATTTTCCACCATCCCCTTGGAGAATAGAGTAGGAAACCGTTCCCAGTGTGTCCTCATCTTTGGCGGTAATGGACGCAATTGGATGGCCCACTGGTGCACTTTCTGACACATTAAGTCGAATTTTCTTTTCCACAAATTTCGGAGGTGAATCATTTTGGTCTGTGATTTCGATTTCAACCTAAATGAGCATCAAGCAAGTTAGAACCAAGATTGCCTATTGCACGGATCTTAACATCGTTGTCAAAATTTAGCCAGGTTCTGAAATTTTAGCCTAAAATTGACATGTTGTAGTGAAGTAAAAAGTAAAGTTAAAATCCTGTTTGAGGGCTAAACAAAATAGAAATATTTGCAACAAGTGAACACAGGAAACCAATGGTAAAATCTCTAAAACACATACAAAATCGCAGTTGATACTCAAATAGCGGCAGAGAAATTTTTTAAATAACATTTTCCAAAGGAGTGTTACGAATGGTTGCAACACAAATTCGTTCCACGGAACAATAAATTTTCAAAAATGTCATGTGGGGGGACTAGAAAAATTAAAATGATTCATTAGGCGAAGAATGCAAACGAAGGTACAAATACCTGAACCCTAGGCCCTTAAGACCAAAAATGCAAGCCATCTGTTCACCTTAATCTCTTTTCCATGCCTCCGCTAAGCCTTTAGCTTCCATGAGCTCTTAAAGAGTGTGAACGTTCCACGCGACGGGAATCCAAGTGATGAAAATTGGAAAATGCTAATGCATATCGTTAATGTATATTTCATCCTCCCAATCTATTCCTAATCGCGGACGCCGGCCTCTCACATGTTACAAAACAGCTTATTTCATTGCAATGCATTTACTTTCCCCAGTGGGTCCGACAAAAATCTGAAAAAGGAGTCCGAGAAATGCTTGCCCACGTTAATCAAGTGGGAAACCTCAATTTTCTCTCTGGCGCGCGAGGATGATGCGTGCCGTTAAAGATTGGTGAGGTGCGATTTAATATATTTTATTGACATGGATGCTCAATAATTTCCGTAGTCTAATCTCAACTAAACGAGTCCAACCCTAGACTCCCCATGCATGCAAAGCAGGGAGGAGGAAGAAGATGCATCTTAACACGGGCACGGCACGTAGGGAGGAAGAAAAGAATAAAGACGATAAAAAACACCCTCAAGAATGTGTAGTGGATGAACAGGTAGGCGAGACGTGGAAATGCATGGATTTGGTTGGACCCATACCAAGGAAGGAAAAGGCAAAGTAATTTTACTGTGGTAGGACCACTCCGTGAATCGACAGTGTTTTGGTTGCCCAATGCATGTTAGGGAAAAGTAAAAATGTATCAGCGGGAGGTGGAGACCGGCACTGCTGGAGTCTTTCTCAAAGGATCTTGGGCCTTGAACTGCCAGCAACTTTTTCAACCTCTTCTCATATTCTTCTTCCTCTCTACTATCTTTCACAGTCCAAACTCTTATCTATGTTGACGCCAAAAATCCTTAACATCTCTCCAGAAATTTTTACAATCTTTATTGCTGTCTAGAAAGGATTGCTTTCAGGGCGGCCGGGGTACGATTTACTTGTTTAGAGGTAAAAAGGGGAAAACGTTTAACAGGTAGTAGAAATATTTTAAGTTCTCTTTAAATGTGAAAATTCCGATGATGACTTGGGAAAACGAATATTACTTGAGCATCAGCATGACTAGTAATGAACAGTTTACATATACGAGTTCAATCCCTTGCCGAAATATTAATTTGTAGCTACTAAATAGTTCATAATTCAAAGCTGAGAAGCGTGCCTGACTTCGAATCGATCCAGAAAACCTCCTGCCGATTCCGACCATTGATCAAATAGAATAATACACTTGCGATTCAGTCCCAAATCCAGATCTTAAAACAAAATCCGAAGGAATACAATCTAAAACTGCACACTTATATATCACAGGCATTTCCTTACAGATCTTACCTACGCTGTGCTTTACTCTTTTGGAAAATAAGTCATACTTTATTAATTTTAATAATTCTAAAGTCTAAGGATAACATAGAGAGTTTTGACTGTGAGTCAGTTTAGTTAATTCCTGAGAAGGAGTTGGAGTCGTGGAGCAGATAAATGAAGGCCCCCAGTACAACTTTTCATCTGAAGACAAGACGGACCGACCCAAGATCCTCCAAACCGATGGGCTGGAGTACCCCTTTTCCTTCAAATGAAATCCTCACTCCACCAAAATCCCAACAAACCTCAACTCAATCCACCCGAACCCATTCCCTTCTCCTATCCCCGTTTCTTATTTAAAATTAAGTGTCTTCCACTTCCACCCTTAACTATTCCCACTCAAACATATACTCATACATTGTATCTGTTCATTCGCCGTGGGTATGACATACCCTGGCAAAGCGGACTCATCCCTTCCTTTTCATTTTCAAAAATAGATTGGAAAAATTATTTACGAGTCCGCGGCGCGGTGTTAGAAGCAAGCTAATGAGGAGCAATATATTTTGAAGAAATGTCTAAGAAATCCCAAACCCCATTATAACAGCGTTTTTTTCCCTTCTCCTATCCCCGTTTCTTATTTAAAATTAAGTGTCTTCCACTTCCACCCTTAACTATTCCCACTCAAACATATACTCATACATTGTATCTGTTCGTTCGCCGTGGGTATGACATACTCCGGCCAAGCGGACTCATCCCTTCCTTTTCATTTTCAAAAATAGATTGGAAAAATTATTTACGGGTCTGCGGTGCGGTGTTAGAGGCAAGCTAATGAGGAGCAATATATTTTGAAGAAATGTCTAAGAAATCCCAAACCCCATTATAACAGCGTTTTTAATTCCTGCCATTAAATCCTGTGTCGGAGATGTAATTAAGTTTGAAAATTGTAATTGTACAAAAGGGCTGACTCCCAGCTGGGAGTCTTGGAGGAGTTTTTCTAATATTTTCAGGGAAACTAATTAGTTTCGTTTTGTAAAATCTAGCCTGAGCTTCCGGTACACAATACAAACAATGAAGGAGTGGATGGCACAGGTTATGAAACTAAACCGACGACCGGTTTCACATTGACATTAATTTCTCTAATAAGACGAAGCACGCAATGCGTAATGACGAGGAGAGCCTATTATTACTTTCAGCGCCAAGACGGCCACGGCCAACCAAGGACCCTTCCACCTCCGACGGACTTTACACCACAAACAGAGCAAAGCACTAATCCAACCCAAGAAAAACAATTATTATTCCTAGGCGATAACGAGATGATGAAATGGGATAATAAAATATTTAGTAATTGCTTGTGTGAGAATTGAATAATTTGAAATAGACGAGGAGACAGTAGTAAATGCATGAGGAACAAACCCACGGGAGCGCAGTGCTTTTGCTTAGCCTGGGTTTTCACACCTGCACCTGACAAGGTAATTCAAAAACCCTTGGATTTTCAGTGCAAAGGATCATAAATCACGGCAAAAAACAGTTTTGAATATGAAAATTTGATGTGGAACGGTAAACGGAAAAATTTGCTTTGCATTATTCATTTCAATTTAGCGTCGGATCATTTGAGACAGTCGGAGAACATTAAAAGAATCCTAAAAATCATTTGATTGGAAATCACCAAGTCAATAACCTGCCGAGTTCTCAACGGAATAAATTTCGCATCGTAACGCATTTTGGAAGAGAAGACTTAAATGTCATTTAAATAAAGAAAATGAGGCTTACCTTGGTTGAGGTCGTGTGGAGTCCTTTGGCACTAATTAAAATGGCATACACTTCCAAGAAAAATGTGGCCACGCCCATTTCCCTGTCAATCACCCTCGCTGTGGAAATTACACCCCTCCGCAAATCAATGTCAAAGAATCGTTCTTGACTTTTCCCGTTCCTGGACGTGATATTAGTGATGTAGTACTCAATATCGACAAGGCCATCCTCTGTGGATTTCCCCTTTTGGGTTGCAGCTACAGTCAAAATGGGTGTTCCAGCCGGTTCATTTTCGGCAACAATTCCGTTGTACGTGGAATTGGAGAATGACAAAATGTCATCCCTGTCTTTGTCACTCACACTTATAATTGTCAAATAAAAGTCCGTGGATTTCCTTTGTGATTGAATGGCTTCATCAGTGGCTTTTGATTGTGATTTGATAGCGGGGTTGTAAATCCAATATTTTCCTACGGAGTGACAGGGACCCTGAATTTCGGTCCAAACTGAAAAGTGTGGAATCCCCGTTTGTCATTTCATAGGTCACAATCCCATTTGATTCTGAGTCTGGATCCAGCGCACTCATTTTTATTATTTCATTTCCCTTCGTCATCCCCTTGGATAATTTTGCAGCACTCAGGGTTACAAAATCTGGCGCGTTGTCGTTCCTAAAATCGATTTAATTTATCACACCATTCCATATTTTCTAAAGTTCTAAAGAGTGCAAGCGTATGACTTACATGTCCTCCACAATGACGGTGACTAATTTTTTCCGTGGATCTTCGTAGGGATTCGGGCAGAGCTTGATCCGTGGCAACTACTGTGATTCTGAAAACATCCGTAAATTCCCGGTCGATTTCCTTCAGTGTAAAAATAATTCCCTGGTCTGCATTAATTCCAAAATACGGACCAGGAGGATCTTGTTCTGAAATGAAGTATTTCACTAGCCCATTCAATCCGGAATCGGGATCCTCAGCACACACAGTCACAATAGGTGAATTGATTGGTATCCCTTCTTGGACTTGACGAACAATGTCAGTGGACGGAAATTGGGGTGCGCAATCATTTTCATCAATTACCTGGACGAAGAATTCCACATAAGAGGACAATTTTGGATTCCCCATGTCACTCGCCGTAATATTCAGCGTGTAGCTACTAAACCGTTCATAATCCAAAGGTTTATTCAAATACATCGTCCCTGACTTTGGATCAATTCGGAAAACCTCTTGCCGATTCCCACCAGTGATCGAATAATACACTTGCTGATTCAAACCCAAATCCGGATCCGAAGCTTGGAAACGGATCAATTCCTTTAGAACCGGAGTTGTTTCCAGGATTGCGATGTGAGGTTCGGACTGTGTAAATTCCGGCACGCAGTCGTTCTCATCCGTCAAATCCACGACGACGGTTGCCGACGAGCTGAGTGGATTTTGACCCAAATCCTTCGCCACAACAATTAGGGTATATTGAGCTTGACTTTCACGATCCAGGAGACGGGTTGTTGAGATTTGTCCAGTTTGTGGATCAATTTTGAATACATCTTCAAATTCCGGCGCCGTTCCCTCCCCAAATCCGTACACGACGTCGCCATTGAGCCCTTCGTCCGCATCCGTTGCGAGGACACGGAGGACTTGAGAGCCGAGCGGCGTCCCCTCCGATATTTGAGCCGAATACAAATTCCGACTGAATTTCGGTTCATTGTCATTCACGTCCCTTACGTACACACGGAGTTGAGCAGAATCTTGAAGTGGAATCGCTCCCCCGTCACGAACAATCACTTCAAATGACATAAAATCCTGCCCTGATTCCAAAACGAGTTGCTCTCGGTCGAAGGCACGAAGGGTTTTGAGGAATCCACTTTTGGGTCCAACAATCAAATCCATCTGAGGGGAGGCAATCATGTATTTGAGCTCAGCATTTTTCCCATCGTCAGCATCCACGGCGGAGAATTTCCCAATGTAAGTGTCCGGCCCTTCATTTTCATCAATGAAGAAAGTGAATGTGGAATTCGTAAATTTTGGAGGATTGTCATTTTCGTCTACGACGTGAACGACGAGGGACACGGTTGAGGATCGGGGCGGATTTCCACCGTCGGAGGCTCGGATTGTGAGCGAAAAGTAATCCTGTTTTTCTCGATCCAGTGGATTTTGGACAAATATGTAGCCGTCCGGGAAAACACCAAAAATTCGCCCTTCATTTCCGTCGAGGATGTCGTAGGAGATTTGAGCATTGGCCCCCGTGTCCTGATCCGTGGCTCGGAGAGCAAAAAATCTTTCATTGACGGGAGTAGATTCCAAAAGGGAAGTTTCGTACGAGGAATGATCAAATACAGGTGTATGGTCATTGATATCAATTATGGTGACGGAATATAGACTGTTTCGAACTGAGGGATGGAGAACCGGAATCTTTTGCCATTACTTCAATTTGGATCTCATCCGGGGATTCCGGGGAATACTCCAATCTTTTGTTCAAAGTAATAAGTCCATTTGCTGGGTCAATTGCAAACATTTCATTTGGATTTTGAATCAAGGAATATGAAATTATAGAATTTGCTCCTTCATCCGGATCCTGAGCTGAGGTTTGATAGATTTCTGTCCCTAGTGCAGAATTTTCCTCAATCCGTACACTCACTCTTCGCTGTTTGTAAATCGGTGGGAAGTCATTCACGTCCTTCACGGAAATCCGCACTCGGCAGAAACCAAAGGCCACACCCTGGCGTGCCAAAATTGTGAGTGTGTACAAATTAGTAGTTTCGCGATCCATTTTCCTGGCCCTCAAAACCCCACTGGTCTCATCTATTGTAAATGTTTGATTAATGTCCCCTGATAATATAGAATATTTTAAATTGTCTTTCGTCGTTGTCGCCGTCATCAATTCCACTCGTCCGATTTCCTTCATCTCCTCATCCCCTTGGCGGATGCGGGGGATGGGGCCGAAGTCCTCCACGACAGCAAAGTTGAACATCTCTTGTTTGAATTTGATTATTTTCTGGTCCGGGGAATTGATGAGAATCTCGACGGTCGCCGACTCATCCGCCATCCGCCCACCCCCATCCACGACGGAGACTCCGACTTGAATCAACCGTTTATTTATAGACCGGAGATCCTCCTTCAGGATTAATTCACCTGTTGCATCCCCAATGGCCAAGAGTCCATCCTCATTCCCAGAAATGATTGAGAATTTGAGTTGAGCATTCAACCCTTCATCAGGATCCATGGCAAGGACTCGACCAATGACAGAGTTGACAGCCGTCGTCGCCGGATCCAAAGGAATAAAATAATGTGTTGGGTAGATTTTGGGAGAATTGTCATTCTGGTCAGAGATTGTCAAATGAATTGTGGCAGTTGAGGATAATGGCGGCGTCCCATGGTCCTTCGCAATGACTCGGATCTCAAATCTATCCCGTGTCTCCCGATCAAATTTCATTCGACTGAATAATTTCCCTGAACTTGAATCCAAATGAAAAAAACCAGGATAGTCATCTTCAGTCTGTGGAGCCAAAGCATAGGAAATGGAGCCGTTCGTCCCTTGATCCGAGTCCATTGCTGCGATTGTAGCAATCAACGTCCCAACCGGTCCATCCTCCCCCAATTCAACTTCCAGCTCCGTCTCCGTCAAAAATTTTGGAATTTCATCATTTTCATCTGCAATGGTTATTTTGACGTCCGTGTAAGACCACTTTGGGTTTGGACCACCGTCACGAGCTGAGACCTTCAAACGAACTGTATCCTGACTCTCCCTGTCCAGTGCAGCGGCGACAGTAATTAAACCCGAGATTGGATCAATCCGAAACCACAGTTTGTCATTCCCAGATACGATCGAGTAGAAAACTTGAGAATTAATTCCAGTGTCCTCATCCCGAGCCGTCAGACTCACAACGAATGTCCCGAGGGGAACGAGTTCCCTTAAACTCGTCGAGTACTCACTTTTATCAAAGACCGGCTCAAAATCATTCACGTCGTTGATGGTGATGAGAAGGAAAGCCGTCGAGGAGCGGGCAGGGGTCCCTTGTATCCAACACATGGACAGTTAGATTGTATTTCCCAATCTTTTCTCGATCCAGTACGTCGTTGACACGGACGAGTTGGAAGGACGGTGTGGATTCCAATCGGAAATGTCGGAGTTCATTCCCAGATGTGATGGACACCGTCGTTTGGCCATTCGGACCTTCATCTGGATCAATCACAGAAATGGCGGCGACGACTGTCCCGTTCTGTGCATTTTCATCCACAGTGGCCGCTTCCACCGTGGCCGGAAAGTATCGGAAACGGATGACGGGGTCATGGTTCACATTTGAGTCCAGTAAATTGACGGTGACGTAGGTGCGACCATCTTGGCTGGGGACCCCGTGATCTCGGGCGAAAACAGTGAAGACACAAGATTTGGGGCAGCTGGGTTGAGAATTGGGACAATTTTGCTGGCAATTCAAACGCTGGGTTGTTAAGATTTCACCCGTGTCCGGCTCAACACTGAACTGGGTTTCCGTGTCCGCCAAATAGTAAGTGAGGCGGGCGTTGTCACCGTCGTCATTGTCTGTGGCTCGGACTTGGAGGACAGCGGAACCGATCTCAACACTTTCGTTGAGGGAAACGACGTAGTCACTGTGATCGAATATCGGGTGGCAGTCGTTCCTGAGAAAGGGGATGAAAGGAGAAAATGTGATGAAAATAAGTTTAGCATTTGCTAATAGAAAAATCGCTACGAACCGCAGAATAAAGCACATTTTAAAATTTGTTTCAGGCGTGACGGAACCCAGAAATTAAAAATTTGCAGAACATGAATAAAAGCTTTGGGCCCGATTCAATCCCTACTTCCTAAACACCTACTAAGGAGTTGTGCCAACATTGATAAAAAATATTAAACTGAACGGCGGCATAATGGCGAGATATAAAATATTCAAGCTCTGAACGGGCAAAATTTGATTTTCATTACTTCCTTGTTCAATCCTAAATTACAGAAAGTATAATAGAATTCAAAATTTCCAACTTACACATCTTCTACGGTGACCGTGAGGAGGAGGTAACCCTAAGCGGGGTGGGGATCCACCATCTTGTGCGGAAATATTAAGCCGATAAATCCCTTTTGTTTCTCGATCCAATCGCCCACTCGTTTCTAAATGAAGAAATGGAGCTTCACCACTCGGATTGGACGTCACATCCAAACGAAAGTGTCCCTCTTCATTCCCGCCAATAATTTTGTACAATTCTGTGACCCCATTTACTCCGGCGTCAGCATCTTCCGCCGTGTCGAGGAAAACCCTCGTCCCAGCATTTGCACTTTCCGAAAAACTGACAGCAACTTCGGGTTCTGGGAAAATCGGACTGTTGTCGTTGACGTCAATAATAAGGACGCGGACTTCCACAGGGTGTTTGGGTTGACTCGACAAAACGACAAAGTCGAAGCGACCGTCCAACACTTTTTCACGATCAATTACTTGGGCCGTTCGAATTTCTCCAGATGTAGCATTTAAAGAGAATTCCGCCAAATCCTCGTTGAAACGGTATGTAAATCCTGGGCGTGTTGGAATTTTTCCAACAAATGTCCCCGGGGGAAGTTCCTCTTGGACTTCGAATTGAACTCGCATTTCAACAGTTCTGGAGCCCCGGGATTCTGATGGTGGTTCATGTTTTTTAACTCCAGGTGAAGCCAGACAAACTCCCGTCAAATGTATTATTATTAAGAAGAGGAGGACACTTTTTTGAAGGGTAGTTCTTCTTTGAGGTCTCTCCATGATCTCCAACTTTAACCTTCGTCCACATCAACAATGGATGTGGGAACCAGTGTTTTTTATTATTGTTTAATTAGAAGCAAAGAAAAGGGGGTTGGAAGCATTTTGTGTCAGTTGCTCTGCATGTGCTCCATCCGGGATTTTCCGAAGTACTATTTTCACGGCATTGCTGCAAAATTGTAATTTAATTTTAAGATTTGACTTCAGACAAGAATTGAATAGGAGTCATGAGGTATGAGGATATTGGCGTAGTTTTATACTAGTGGGCGCCTAGTTTGGAGACACCATTTTGGCAACCCAAACAAAAACAAAAACAAGATAGCTCCTAGCATCGTTACTTTATCTGACTGTGTATTCGTGAATCTAAATGGCAGTCAACTATGCAACAAAATTCGGAACTATACAATCTTACCATCTGCTAATACTCGTTCACAAGTAAAGTTAATTTTTCTTGAATTTATTTATAATCCGTGTAGATTGCAAAATTGTCAAGGGCGTACTCTTGTCAATGTAACGGCGGGATTGATTATTCTAACCTAACCTTGGTTTGTCCCAACTTATGTTACAAATACGCAATTGACTAATATTCCGAATATTTAATGTTTATTAAAACCATCTAAAGAAATATATTTCACAGATATTGTAAGAGATTCAAATGCTGTGAGGGAGAAAACCCTAGGGTGTCAATTCTATAAGTTCTCTGTTTCTCGAGGACAGAAAGCCATATAAATCCACCGTAAATCCTTCAAAAAAAGGTATTCAGCTCAGAAGCTTTTTGAGGCAAATTCCAAAAATCCAACCCTTCCAACCAACGGATCTTGTGCGCTCAGGTTGTGTTAATTTTATACCTCAACTACATTATTAATCCTGCACCGAACCTTCCTCCCTAATTGTTTACCCAAACTCCCTTTTTCCAAAAAACCCAACAATGTAATAGCACAGCCTCCTTACCGATAAATACCATCCACCGAAGCATGAAGTCAAACAACCCAAAGGTTTCACCAAATGTCCTTTCCACACTTCCAAACACGAGTTCTCATTTTCCCTTTTCACAGGTTTCCGGCGAATTTCAGGAATTTCACCCCATCCATCCAAAGCATTCCTTTTGGATCCCAATTCCGTAAATATGACAATACTTACACAAACGTCCACACTACACTACTGCTACTACTACACTTTAAATTTCCTGGGATCCAATAAATTGCTGCAAAATCCCAACAGCAAAACCATTCTTAATTCCACCAGCCGAAGGAAGCAAGGGGGAAATCATCCAAATACAATGCGTTTACAAGGGCTGCGTGCGTACGTGATCATCCGTCGTCAGTCGTACGTGCAAATCATTCGCAAACACTACAACATGCATGCCATGCAAGCAAGCTGTTATTTATTAGTTCAACAATTACCACCACATTT
>JAAXYW010001812.1:0-18785 GCA_036851895.1 Orthonychiurus folsomi | reverse complement strand
GTTTAATTGGGGAATATTGCATAATCATGTGACATTTGGCGGAAATGTCTCTGAAATTCAACACGTAATTGCATTGGGCATTGAATTATTGCATCATTATTCTTGGACGACGAAATCTTTAGAATAAGTGCAGACATTTTGCGATTTAGCTTCACTAGACTTTGCACAAATATACCTTATACCAAATATCTTAGCGTCCGCTGCATTAGTGTTCCATCACTGTAATGAATTAAGTGAAATTGCCTTAAGTGTGCGAATGTATTATGTGAAAGTGTAAACTTTAGAGATTATCTTCAGCTAGGAATGGTGTTTAAATTTCACACACCAGAGCTGTTTGAAAGTGTATTTCTTGCCAAAATTTGTCATTAATTTCGAATCAAAATTAATTAAAATTAAATAGATTTTACCCATTTTCCCCACTACCCAGTGATATCATTTTACCCATTTTACCCATTTTCCCCAGCTTAATAAAACCCGGGGATTGGGTAGGGGGAATACCTTGTCAAAAGCCGACTTTGACAGTCCTTGCTATTATTATAAATAATTCCTGGCATTGTGATTCCTGAGGCACGACACCCAAGAATGGACGAACTGGTTGACTAACCGAATGAAAAAGTGAAATGGTGTCTCAAGATTACAGTATTGGCGTGGAGAGTGACTGGTGTGGTTTTCCTTGCGACCCATTAGGTGCTTAAGTTAGCGCAGAGAGAGAAAAGAGTTGTCCGTTGAGAGAAGATTTCCGCCAATCTCCTCCTTCCTTCCTCTCATACCTTTGTTTCCCCCCCCCCCCCCCCCTTTGGACTAAAATGCATTAAGTGAACGTAAATCTTGAAGACATTGATTTTCAATTTGGGTTGATGTATTTGCTAGTGTCTGGGACTATTATCTACATCGCGGAAGAGTCCCTTCGACTCCACCGCGTCCATGTGCCTCATTACAAGTTTGCTGGAGACAAGGCTCATCTTGAATGTGACTTTGAGTTGGGCAAAACAAGCCTTTATTCCGTCAAATGGTACAAGGTGAGTGACTAGTCGTCTTCCTTTTCAGAAATGTACAGTCATCTGAATAATACATGGGTTTAAGTGCTTCCCGTGTGCCGCTGTCTGTCAAAAATTAGCAGCGTTTATCGTCTTCCGCTGAAATGGGCATTTCCATCTCAGGGTATTTGCAAATAAAAGTGTGCTAATCAATTTTTTATTTTTGTTTGGTTTTTTCCAGGATGGTGAGTGGAATTCCAGCGCCTTTTCTGAGGAAAGTGAAATCAAACTTACTAATATAATACTTCCTTTTACATTTGTTCATTTCAGATGAGGAATTTTATCGCTACCTGCCGAGGTACAATCCTTCAATCAGCACTCACTCTGTAGACGGAGTCAATGTTGACGTATGTTATATACTATTAAATTTATTACCAGTGAAAACTTGAATGGGGCCACGACATGCAGGGAAAATATTATATTTCAGCGCTTAGCATTGAGACTTTTTTGCCTGAAAAGTTCAACTACAATCTGAATTTTCCATTTAAGCCTTAATTCCACGCATGCCGTCAGCCGAGCGTAGGATTCAAAAGCATTCCATTTTAAGCCAGTCTTCTTCATTAGCCCATGTGTCCACTTTCAAAAATAAATCTCATTGAAGCCAATGCCCGGTCGAAAGTGGAAAGCGGCGAGGCTTTGGACTTGAACTTTATCTTGATGTATCAACGGAAATTAGAAAAGCGTTCTGAGTTTGGTTTGGATTTTCGGACGCTTGAATCTCGCATTTCGTATGTTTAGAAATGTAACGTGGTGAACCGAATGAGTCGTCGAAACTGTTTGGCTTTCGCTTGGGGCTAGCCGGGAGAATACAATGCACAGGAATGCAAGCACATGTTGAATCGGAAATTGGGGTACGGGTATTTCCGGGAGTGAGTTTTTAACTCGCCTCCGGCATCTAAAGCCAACAAAGGGGAACGCTGGTTGCCGGATCCTGGAAATCCCACACCCGGCCCGAAGGATGTGTGAAAATGATGTATTCCGGGTTTTAAATTGCCACTAGTAACGATCTCGTACTTCGTGCGTGCTAGATTTTGAGTGGTGGAGTGAAGCTGTGAAACACATTAGTTTTAAAGTTTTATTGGTTTTGGGTTTTACCGCTATTTACACGTTCAAGCCTTGATTTGAAGTAAATTGGATACGGTCCCGACTGGAATAGGCAAATTCAAATCATGGCCGCCATGTCTAAAATTATAGTTGGGGTCAATTAAAAATATTGCTAACGTGTTTTTGTTTTCCAGGTTAGTAGATCAGACCAGAAGAATGTAAAACTTTTAAATTTGGATTTGAGATCAACAGGTGAGAGTAAATGAATGTCTTCTAAACTTGTATGCTTGTAGTATTATATTTTGGAACCACTGATGTTCTTTTGCTCTACGGGAGAATGAACTGGAACTGTAATTGGATTTGATGGCAAAGGGTTTATTCGATTTTGTTATTTTAACTGTCATGTACAGGGGTGTACCGATGTGAAGTTTCAGCAGAAGCTCCCAAATTCCACTCAAGGCATGGCGAGGGAAGAATGACAGTTGTCCGTAAGTCAAACACATATTATGTGCTATTTTTACTTGTAGTAGTAGCTGCACTCAGCCCAGGTCTGTGCCCCAAGGTATTCTTTTGAGTTGTACTTCTCTTCCGCATACGGAATAGTAGATATAATTAACTCAAGTTTATTTGTTAATTCTGGATCCTTTTATATATAATACATATAAAAGTACATATCGTAATTATATATGTATAAATACTTTAGAGTGTAATATATACTTCACACAAATGCGCATTTTGTGGCGTTCGGCGTTCGTTGCGCTGCAGTTAAAAATTGTTGGAAGGACTTATAAATGTTTACTGTAGCCTGATTCCATCTGGTTTCTCAAAAATCGCCATACTACATAAATGTATATGTATGATTGACTTTCCACTGTAAAGCATCATTGAAATATTCGCGGAGCCGGATACGTGATGCGTTGTAGGAGAGTGAAAGCTAATAGGGCGGATCTTCATCCGCCGCTTTTCGCATCGTCGAAGAAAGTGAAGTGAAGAATATTTTAAGAGAAACGTAAAGAGAAACGAGGCTCTTTGAGAAAGTGGTTAGTCTCCGAATCCCAATTCCATGGCTCCTCTGACTGACTGACTGAGCGCGAATTCTCCCATTTTATTTTTTTCCTTTCCCATGAATCCGCGCGAACGGTACTAAAGCATTTATACACATTACCGATTCCTGGGCTCCCCCAAAGCCAATTTTCTCTCATAGAAAAAAAAGTAAATTCTTTTCGTCAATATTTTCAGATTTGCCGAAGGAAGACCCACAAATCACTGGAAATTTACAGGATGACTACCAAATAGGAGACGTATTAGATCTAAATTGCACATCCTCAAAATCATTTCCACCGGCCAAAATCTCTTTCTATATCAACGACCAGCTCGTGAGTTTCCACCCAACCCCCAAATCTGCTGAAACCCATCTTCGCCCCCCCCCCCTTCATCTATTTATCCGCAATGGCACACTTCACTAAGCTTCCGTACCTATCGACTAGCCCATTGTTTTTGATTTATGTCATCATCGGATTACTTTCTCCTGTATTTCCCAACCCATGCATTTCATTTCCGTCCTTTCCATCGCCGCCGTCGCTGTGTGTGCTAATAACACCACGTCATGCTCAGGGAAAGCCAGCCTTTCTCTCCTGGAATAATATCAAATAATATTTCTCAAATACAATCATCCCAAGTGGCGGGAAAATGCAAAATAGGTTCAACACTTGGGACCGCCGACATTTGTACTATGTGTGCAGTGTGTGTAATTCATAGCCATGCATGACAGAGCAGACACCCTTATGAATGTGAAGTCCTTTTCCTCGTGAAATTCGGTCGTGTATTTTGTCGAGTCCCAGGCCACATTTGGCACACCATTTAGCTGGGGCGAAGGTCTTAATGTGCATAACCTCTTCGGAAAGCCTCTATATGGCCCCCCATTATGACCCCATAACTCTGCGTAATTGAATTGCTCACTTTTATATTCAATAATGGGGATGAAGTGCCGAGGGGGCAATTTTGAAGCTTTCCCACCTTCAAAATTTTGCTTTCACACACTAAATTGTGAATTAATTCGTCTTTCGCAAATCCAAGGGTTTCCTTCGGGCGACGCCATGCGATTTGGGAGTCTTGTACGTCGCGTTCTGGCTTAATGGCGTTGCGTGTGTGGAGTGTCCTTCCCTTTCACTCTTAAATTTAAAATTTTGATGCGGAGGGTTGTGAGAGAATGCATTAGTTGAATATTTTATGATGAGATGCAAAATTCTTAAGGGCGATGGGCGGGTAACGTGAAAATGAGTGTATGTAAGGACTTTGTACGACGGAAGGTTGGAATTTTGTGGTGGGAGAAGGCAGGGGATGTAAGTGGGGAAAGTGGCTTTTCATCTTGACGCCACAAAGAGGTTTTCTGCTCATCCGTCCCATTCCTCGGATTAGCATTGCAGATTCATCTTCACACGTTCCACAAAATGTACATCATAGACGGAGTGCAGCCATAACCACCTTATATATGTACATATACATGTATTCTGGCTTAGTATTAAGAGTAAGACAAAAGTGCGCCTTTCCCGCCAAGATAGCAAAGTAGACGAGAACAAAAGCAAGGCGTAGCAGAGCATAACATGACAGAATTTTGCATTGTATTAGTATTACATTGCCCTATATTTGAATTTTATTATGAATCCAGCAAATACAACGTACGATTCTCAAAAAATAGATATTTTGCCAACAATTTTTCAAAAGGGATGTATTTCCCAATCCCTATTTCCCAGTAGATTTGCAGCATGAGATTATAATGCTAATTTTTTGTATTTTCTGTTTTTGTATTCTCCAGGTGGGAATCCCAAACTTGGACCTGGACACTAACTCTTTGCTCTCCAATGAGGGATTTCCTGACAATGGCGGAGTTTCCCGCCCCCAGTTCGTAAATTCTCTAACGACATCCACACTCCGACTCCGGTTGAGACTTTCAGCTTCACATTTTGACTCCGGAGGAAATGCTAAAGTTCGATGTGTGGCCACCGTCTCAACACAAGATTTTGGGGATGAGCGAATGTACGGATCTTCTCTGTCCAGGAAGGTCGCCAGTAATGAGATTGATGACTTCCGATTCGGATCCACGAGCAGTCGGCATCATCACTCTGATGACAACACAAGGGTTTTCCCTTCCCAGGATCCATATGTCTCTCATAGATATGCATTTCTGACAGGTGAGAGAATTAAATGGGATTTGACCTACATGATTTGATTCATGGGGCAAGTGTGGATTAAGCAGTTTCACTTTGCCGTTCAGAAATTTCAGGATTTATGTTATTTTTTAAAAAGTTTTTGACCAGAATTGCAGAATTTTGAAAGAGACTACTAAACTAAATCGCTGAGCTTTCGCAAATCAACTTGGGCAGGAGTGATTTTTACCAAGTCCAATAAAAACTAGCTTCGTGCTGAACAAAAGTTCATTTGAATCCCAGGGGAGATTTTCTTGGGTCAGAATCGTCTGGTGAAGTTGCCAAAATAATGGCTAGTTCAACCAGTGACCAGCCTGAGATGGGCCTACAAGGTGTTGAACGCATTGCCACACACCCCCTTCGTTTTCAAAATGCAAACTTCAGGGCACAATTAATGAAATAGTATCACAAGTTTTGAAGCCCTATTTGTAATTAGCAAGCTTAAAGATAATAGAATCCGAATAAATTCCCGACATGGTATTTGATTTGATTTGACGTGACGCGAGTGTAATTAGAAGCTGGAACTGCTTGAAAACAGATATGGTCGACTCCATATTGTACAAGGACCATGATGTAATGTTATTGGATTAGCACGCAAATGTCAATGATATAAAACACCTGAAAGCTCCTGAACACTTGAGAGAGTGACAAGTTCAATTTGTCTCATTTTCCCGTCTTTTGTATTTCCGTTCTAGTTCGAGGCGGAAGTTCATCATTGCGTGCTTCACAGCAAATGCAATTAGTGTCAAAGGTTCCTCTCCTGATCCTCGCATGGCTGCCATGGGTGATCCGCCAACTCTGAACTGAAGGATCTCTTCTCCAGTACAACATGGATACCCGGGAATCTTTATCATGGGACCGGATCCGTTTACCGGGGCATCCCTGTGCTGATGCTAAAGGAAATCCGGGGTGATAAAAATACGACGCCTGGCAGATAAATCTTTATTTGTTTTAGTCTGGAAAGTCTTCCCCACAGAAATAAATCCTCTCTTCAGCTCCAAACCACAAACCCCGACTCCCCGGGTTTCCCTGCGTAACCAGCACGCTCACCCCGTCATGGAAAACAAGGTTATTCCGAATAACCCCCCGCCACTTGAACAGGAGATCTTGTATCACTGATTGGTGAGTTAGCACCACTTCCCACACTACATAACCTAAAACCACGGAGACTGCCCCACTCATAAATAAATTGACTTCAAGCTCCCGTTTCCCTCGCCTCCATGCATTTTGTATGGATGGCGAAACCAAATAAACTCAAGCAAAATTCTGCGTACGAGTGTGAGTGCTCTTCGATTTATTTTGCGGAAACGGCAAAGGATGTGTAAGATGATTTTTCCAATTCTATTATCTTGTGTTCTTGTCATTTATGTTAATTATAGAGCAAGTGCAATGAAGTGATTGTTTTATGCGGTTTTTGCAGTGAATGTCTTTCAGGATAATTTGATAAAACCTTGCTGTAATTTATTTTAACTAAGTTTTCAATCCTGTTGAATTAGTTACTGAAGTTTCATAGATAAACGAAGCCCATCAATTATGAATTGTGAGCCGTAAGTTCAAGTATTTTTAGATCAAAATTGAATATATAAGCACGTACGTAGTAAATTGATTGAAATCGTGTGTGACAGGGGAATGGTTGGGTTGATTAAAGATGAAGACTTTTTTATGTGTCGTCTTACTCACTGTGTGCTCACTAAAGCGTGGTTGTGGCTTGACACGAAGTTGGATGTGAGTCATGAGATGGGATAGCTCTCCGAAATAAACCGTGAAGGGGAAAAAATTCATATGGATACGGGTAGTAGTAGTCATGGATAACTCCGCTCGCTAAAATTCGTCTATCCCTTTGCCATTTGTATGCAGGTGAAGAACAAATGTACATAACTCACTTTATCGAGTCGATTTCACTCCTTATTCCAATGCAATGCCCAGTCAAGCCGGCAACCGTCCACCCTGTCCATCCAACTCTCCATTTATATTGACAAACATATCGCTTTCAATTCAAACTCCAATTCAGGTTACATGCGGCAAGGAATGGACAACGCAAGCTTCTCCTGGACTCCAGTGAGTTATGTGTGAGTCTGGAATCGAGATCTGAGAAATGCTCCTGCCTACTTCCCGTCGCTCCAGGAATTATGTCCAGTCCATGTATAAACACGTACAAGGCCCTCACGAATCTTACTGCTACTGGAGCCGGAAATTTGACCCTAATGTTGGATCCATGGGCCGAATTTCAATTTCTTCCCGTCGCTCCAGGAATTATGTCCAGTCCATGTATAAACACGTACAAGGCCCTCACGAATCTTACTGCTACTGGAGCCGGAAATTTGACCCTAATGTTGGATCCATGGGCAGAATTTCAATTGGGTTTGATTAAATTTCGCGTTAATTTGACAAGACGTTGGAAGGCAAAAAATACCAGGAGGCCTGATGCCCTTTGCAAAAATCTGACATTGTCATATTGTCAACGAACGTCAACTTCTTAAACTTTTTTAAAACCTAAACTTGAAGTAATTCCTGTATCCCGGGTAATTAAACCACAGAATCCGGGAATTTAAAGCTAGTAATTTGAAATCCAAGAGAGTTTCCATGCATGGACCAAAAATCCTCATTCATAACTTGGGCGGGAATCCGTCAGAATAATAATAACTTTATTCTCCGGGTAAAGGAAGAAGCCACAGAATTTTTATCTTCTCCATTCATCACCGCCATAAAAACAAGAAGAATAACTTCTGGCCCCTCCACCATCTCCCCTCCTTATCATAAACTTATAAAATTGGAATGAGACAAACTGGTGGCAAGGAGTTTCTTTTCCGACTTTCGACGGCCCAAAAATACGGGGAACTGAGACACACAGCAATAAGTTTTCTTTCCATCTTGGTAAGAAGCGAAGAACGGGTTAAGGCACACACCGTACGAGGAGGGGAAGCGGAAAAAAAGACAAGTGAATTGGGAAATCCCTGAAAAATGTATGGTCTGTGCTTTAGGGTTGAGCCCACCTGAGAAGAAAAAGTGAAATGTGAGCTGAGAGAAAAGCCACGTAAGTTTATTTTCAAGCCTTGCAACCCCCGACGCCTTCCCCAAGACTTCATTCCCGAGGAATGCCTTTGACTTTTCTGACTGACACTCTTGTTGCACTTTGAATAATGCATTACAACAGGTTTCATCGCGGGAGCCTTCTTCTTACGACTTTCCAGCCAGAAATAAGATCCTGGATGATAGTCCAGAGGTTTTGCTGCAACTTGGGTTTTAGTGGATATATTTGGGGATTGGGATGAATGGAATAACAGAGCGATCTGAATTTTAAATTATGCCGATTGAAATTTGATAAAACAAATCGACCATGAAAGTACAAACTCAGTTTTAATTTCAAGCTGAAAACATGAACATATAGGATTGAAACAAACATAGATATGGTTTTTGATTACCATACCGCACCGCTCTGATGCAATAAAAAGGAAGATCTCTTGCATTATCCATAGCGCCATACCAAGTTTCTGTAACCCGAGTGCAAAAATATGGTTCTGGAAAAGTACTAATACTGCTGAGTTCTGATATTTGCACACTATTGTGGTGTATGGTGTGATTTGAAACGTAATGCTTTTGTAAAAGAAATAAAATTTAACAATTGCGGACTTACAGACAAAACAGGCATTAGTTCAAAATTAAACATGACCTGGTCCATGAAATGCATGATTTCATGAAGAAATAAATGGGACATTTGTAATCAGGCACTCATAATAGCTGGATATTGCTTTAATATTTAATTCGACATCACATTCCTATTTCGAAAACCATGTAGGTACATATCTTTCTTTAACATTCGGCAGTTACAATAATAACTCTTATGTACCATGTAGAAATACAATAAAAGAAATCCGATTTGATTAATTGACTTCAGAAGGAAAATCATGGAAACATAATTTTGAAAGCAGAAAAATAAAGTGCTAAACTAGAAGAACGTTTTATATACAATTTCCAAATCGATTTAACTTTCTGGCAAATGAAATGGTTATTTTTTTTAAACTTGTATATGTTGGTAAAATAAAATAAAATATATCTACGTTAGATCTGAATTTTCGGAAAATTTCACTAAAACATCAACCTCACCGGGTTTTAATACATCTCATCTCCATAATCTTCCTCATCTTCACTGTCGTCTCCAGAATACATACCATAGTCTTCGATCAATCCATTCTGTTCCAACTCGGCAAGCTCTTCCTCTTCCTCTTCATGCTCATCTTCAGCTTGAAGTCCACCCATCGCAATCATAGAATCGTAGTCATTGCCATCGTCATCCTCATAATCAGCATCAATATCAAATACCACTTCCATGAACATTTGCTCTTCAGGACTCATCACATGTCCAGGGGCGAAAGCAATCCCATCAGAAACAATAAAATCTCCAGCACCTCCACCAGCCAAATTTCCCACAACAGCATCCTCTAGTGCCTCAACCACCAACTGTAGTTCGGAATCGCTGACATCATCATTTTCGTCGAGTTCAGGTTCTTCGTTGGACACCTCATCATCTTCCGCGTAGGAATCGTCGTCGTCCTCTCCTTCACTATCAATTTCGGAGTCGAATTCATTCAACCAAGTCTTAATTGCCTTCATGGTGATGCAGGTTAATTGTGGTGATGTGTCGTGTGTAAGGTCACAATTTAACTTAAATTTTGCAAATTGACAATTTGGACAAATTTGCAATTATGACTGACAGATTGGGTCGGATGCGGATACTAACACGGTTTGGATGAACGGCCAACTTCGCGCGAAGCACACGCCTATTTCCAGAGCTGGCACTCAATGGTTTCAGCTTTTCAAGGTTAAAATCCTCGATTGTTGCTGTGATTTTACACCCTTTAATTGCAACAAGTGATATTTGTTTATGGGCACAGATTGGATTCAAATAATCGTAGTTAGGAACCCTGAAGATTATAAGTTTGCAAGAAGTGTCAATTTGTCCGCCAATAATCCTGAAATCCCTTTTAAAACTTCAATAGATGCAGCGATGATGTGGTATACTGTCTACTGTGTTGTTGCACTGCGACAGACTAACTGATCCAAAAGTGCAAAAAGTCTAAATCCGTATCAAGCGACAAGTTACAAGGGTTTTTTATAAATCAGTCAACTTTCCCTACTTTAGTTGCCCAAGTCTTTCACTGATCCTTTCTTAGTGTCAAAAAATTTCGCAATTGGCAGTGAATCGCAAATCCAATGCTGCTGAGTTTTTATCAAGCAAAGGTTGGATGAAAGACAAGATAGATACAAGCTCGATAGACGTGCGCTATCTAATTGCAGCTGTACTACTAACTGTTCTCCACGAAAGACGCATAGTAGCTAAATATTGCATTGAATGCAATTTTTGAGCCCAGCATACCAGTCCACTCATCGTCATCGCCAGCTTACTCATATTTGAAAGGAGGAAAAAACGAAGGCTTTTGTTTTATGGCATTCTATTATAAACAATATAATACGGCCTAGCTGACTTTGACTGGCTTAAACATTTTGCTTAGCAGCACAATGCTTTTGTCGCGAACACGATAATAAAAAAATAAGTTAAACATAAATATTTTTCTAGCAAAAAGTATAATGATCAGCACTTATGCTTATTTCCATAGTAAGTTATCCGAGTCGGGACATCCAAAATAATCCGGATGATTGGCTAATCTTGCAGTAAATCTCTTATTGTCGTTTCTCTGCTGTGCGACTGTGTCTGATATCTCAGTCTCTACTCTATATATTAAGCCTGCAGGGAAATTCGGTTCAAGATTAAGTCTGTCACGGTTCCCGTTCTCGCCATAATAATGCGATGTTTGGTCTAGACTAGAGTAGAAAACAGTCAGCAAAAATGCCTGTGACCGTGTGAGTCACCGCTCTCATGAGCTAGTATTTGTCCATGCCATGTCCAGTTTCAAACTTACAGAAGGGCTTCTTAACTAATCTTAACATTTATCACGAGTTCACTAATCTTCAATTTCTCAGGAATTTCTTTGCTTGCATGTGAGATTCGGAATGGGCTTTGAGGGTTTTTATTGCCGTCTGTCCAGGCATGGTGCATGGTGGGTGATGCTAACATCTTATCATAAACCAAATATTTTAGTTGACAATTGGGTATTCTCTCAACGTTACGCTGAGAGCAGCAAATGCTCTTTTATCACCCGTCAACGCGGCGACAATGCGGCCGACAACTGATTTATGTCTTTATCTCTAAAAATTATTCAAAACATTTCACTTGAGTTCTTCACTCACGCAAACAAGTGCTTACCTCCACATGTTAATTATAGTGATTTTCAAGAATCTACTCAGCGCAGCGTTTGAACTTTTAAACCCCCACAAAACCATCTCATATAACAATTAGTTGAGTTTTACGCAACTCATTTTACTGACATAGACATTTCCTCTGGTCCTGTTCACATTCCTATGATCCCATGCGTAGCTGATCTCACCCACCATATTATCAAGACATTGGCATAAATATCTAATTACAATTTCCTATGCAAATGGTGTTCGGGTACTTTATTATCAGACTCCAAGCACCATCAACAACTACACACGCGAAACACATATGTGGGAACACTGCGAATCTCAGCATATAAATTGTGGCCAACTAAAGAGTGAATCTGCACTCTTCTCTGTGATTCCTTTTCGTGAATTTCACTTAATGTAATTTGGTGCTTTTACCCATCACTTTTGGTCTACTTTCGTTGTCGAGAGCTCATGAGCAAGGAAAATTAATTATCGCCGGCGTGTGCTCGTAGTTAATTAAGAATAATTCAATTGAAGAACTTCACCTGCCTGCGGCACATTAAAGAAGAGACATGGCGGACACTGCTGTTTTAGTGGTAAGTTTTCTCGCATATTGTTCAAAGTAGTTTTGCGGGAATTCGAAGGGAAAGGAAAACAAAGGAAATGTCTTAAATGCTGAACACAGTCTAAATAATTCCCACTGGAATATATTTAAATAATAACTCAATTGCTTTTAGGCACTACGTGTTTAGATATTTTCCGGGTATTCATAAAAAATGTCAACCCCCTTTGGAATTTAAACATGTATTTGTATACCACAAGAAACTACGCAAAGAGAGGTAGATTTTAAATCGATTGAAAGCCAAAACGCAAAAAGTTAAGCCCTATGAATAAATTGTAAGCTCAGACACGACAATGAGAAAGGTATTTTAGCCAGTCAGTCTACTGAAATCTTGAGAAGTTGGTGAAATTGAAATGTGAGGAAGGAAGGGGGATGAGAATGAGAGCAGAGCAGCCGAGGCCAATGCCTAGGAAAGAAGAAAGTGAATGAATTTACAATTCCAGGTTTTCTTAGAATGTGCGACTTTCAAGACTCCGGAACGGGAACCGTTCTCACCTTGCTATGTGGCAATGGGGTGGCCGGGTTTTCACTGGAGCAAGTTATGTATGTACGTTATGTTAAATACACGTTTGTATGTATGGGTATAGGATAATCGGGAGAAAATTCGATTCCTGGATCCATCTGAGCATCTGAGACCCGAACCGAGCTTTGCTGGAAAACCTCTGAATGCATTCAGGGACTACTCAATCGACACGAATGATCCCATCAAAGAGCGAGTCCGGAAAACTTACCTGGAAATGCATACCAATCAGACTGTCGCCTTTGTTACCAGTCGGATCGACCATTGGACGCGTTTCAATAAATTCAAGGTAAGGAAATCTCATCAAACCGGGGCTTTTCCCTTTCTTTATTCGTCCCTACGTGTAAAGATACGGATTGAGCTTGTCGGATTGGAAGATCGGATCTTAAACCAAATATAGAACCTCGAACTAAACTAAGGTAGAAGGTAGCCTAGACAGCTAAGTATATACGCGTGTCAAAATGAAGGTTATGCACGGAGCGCCGGAAATTCAATCCAAATCAGAATTGTCCTGCCTATTCCTTGCCAACTTGGACATTTCGTAGTTGTAGAATAAGATCGGGGACTCTAGCCTATTTTAGTTATTGAAAATAAAAGCAAAAATGCAAATATGATTGAACTGACTCCACAGGAATCTCCCGTTATATTATTTTACTAAATTGGTAGTTACAAACTTGTAAATTTCCTACAAAGTCCCCTCCTTAGCCTTGTCCTTCTCAGCAACTCGATCTAGCCAGCCATCACTCACCGGTTTCTTTGGTTTGTCTTGACCCGGTGAATGCTCATCCTTCAAATTCTTTCCAGAAAGTCGTGAGTTGTGCGCTGGCACCTTAGCCGCCGCATGTGTTGTCGGACCCGAGTGCCATTCAGTTGCATGAAATGTTTGAATTTGGGGCCGGAAGGGATTAAATACCAAAGGATTTCTCGGAGGGTCACCTGGTTCTCTAAGAGGAATCATTTGATCTTTGTTGTACCATATCTTGTCCTCCTCCTCTGCCTCCTCACGTACTTCAACGAGGCACTTCAATTTCGACATTAATGGCCGCTTTGGAGCAAAGAGAGCAGCGACCGCCGCCTACAATCGGTTGGTTATGTTTATCGGGGCAACGCTTGACGATTCTCTTTACCTGCAATTTAAAAAAAATAGTTTTTATTAGAGTTACGCTAAAATCTGTCACGCAGCACAGAAAGCCGCATTTTCTTATAAGTAAGTTGTACACGTACCATTTCGGTCTTTTTGTCAGCTTTCACGGAAGCGCCCGCCGAACCAAGTTTACGTTTTGGCTTGAGCTCATATCCACAATTTGGGATTGGACAATATTTCCCAGCCAATTTGATATCGTAGCAATGACCCTTTTGACAGATCCAAACATCAATGTCAGCTTGATCGGCAGCACACGCCATGATTTACAGCTGGGTTAAATTAAATTAATTAGATAATTGAATTGCTGGTTTACAAATAAATAATAAGGAGATACTCTACCTATCTATCAAGAAGATGAGTTGTCGTTAAGGTCAATGAGGTGAATAAGGTCGGGGCAGGGCTAGGTAGATGTGTATGGCGCACCGATGAGCGGGATGTGAACATAGCAAGTTTCCTCTGGTACTGCTAGTCTCAAGATTTTTGTTTCACAATTTGCGTCCATCTATTTACAGAAAAAAAAGAATGTTTACAAGTTATTGCCATTACCATAAAGGCAAAGAAATTCTATTTCTTATCTACTTCAAACTACATTTTTCCTAGTAGCTATTAATACGTACAAAACTGCATGTTCCATTAACGGCATGTGTGCTTGGCATGATGATTTCGTATTAGTCTTTCCACATTTCAAGTAAATTAGGTTTTTCTTATCCAGGTGAATGTTAGCCACTTATTCAACGGCCGATGCATTGGACTTTAACCTTTAATTTGGATAATTTAATTGCATTGTCATGTCATCGAGGAATTTAATTTGAAGTATGTCGTACCCTCCTCGTACCGGTACGGTTGGTCGTACGGTACGGATGGAATGCGAATGGTGCGCACATAATTTAGCAGTTCATTTAAATGTTTCTGTCCTTCCTGCCCACTGCTTGCAAATTTCCGACCTCTTCAAACTACGTTTTTATCCCTGTTTAACTTTAATTGATACACGTAAAGCATTACGTTTTGACCATTGGCTTCACCATTGCAATATTGCATGTAGTTAGTGAGAATATGAACAAATGTTTGCTGTAAGTTGAATTTACTTACGTTACGTTTAGCTCATTTGATATGCATGTATTTGGGGACGAGTGCTTGACTTGACCTGTATCGTTTCAACTTCAAGTGCAACATCTGTTTCCGTCTGTCTGTGAACAGGTGCAAACGACCAAACGTCAAATACAGCTATTAGAACTAATAATAAGAAATTGTTCCAGTTGTAAAACATTAAGTTACCCAACCATTTCTCATTCTCATAGGCAAACATAATGACGGCGCTGGATAAATTGAATGATTTGGTGGATGAGAGTGACCCAGATGTAGATGTTCCAAATTATTGTCCATGCATTCCAAACAGCAGAGCGAATTCGGGAAGAGCACCCGGACTTGGATTGGTTCCACCTCGTAGGACTTATACATGATTTAGGAAAGGTAAGCCAAACAAATCATTTTTGCATTTTAATCGACTACTTAAAAAAGTAATACGTGATTGTGTCCACAGGTCATGGCGTTTTACGGTGAGCCACAATGGGCTTGCGTCGGCGACACTTTTCCTGTTGGATGCGAATTTGGCTCTTCAATTGTTTATAGAGAAAACAGCTTTGACAATAATCCAGATTTACACAACAGCGAGTACAAGTAAGTGTACTTCATAGTTATAGTGTTAACTTTTAAGTTAAGTTTTAGAGCAGGCAAATTTCGTCCAAGTTTGACTAAAATTCGTTTGACGTTGGGCGAAAGCCATCTGCGTTCGGAATTACTAAATTTTGATCCGTACATGCGATGGCCAGCGACAGGTGGCGAAGAAGTTATAATTTGCAAGATACGCTACGGGGGTACGCCGATTTACAAAAATAAACATTTTTGTACCTGAACGCGATTCGAGCATTTAAGCATTTGCAGTTTTATCAATAAAGTAATATGTACAAACTTAGGTTTGTAAAATGAAAATACATTATTTCGTATTCTCATTAATGGCAGGAACGTATTTTCATGGCCTCCCCCAGCGTGTATCGGGTCGGGACGCAACACTCAAATTGTCATTTTTACAGGTTAAAGTATGCGCTTAAAGTATTAACTATGTGCATTATTTATTATTTTCAGCACAAAGTATGGGATTTACAAGGCTAATTGCGGATTGGATAATGTCATGATGTCCTGGGGCCATGATGAGTACCTTTACCGGGTACTCAAACACAATAACACCACAATCCCTGAGGAAGGACTTCGAATGATAAGGCAATTCAACACCTATTCGAAGCGCAAACTAATTCGTTATAATTATAACCTAAATCACTATCATTTGTATTGTGCAGGTACCATTCTTTTTATCCCTGGCACTCTGGTGGTAATTACATGCATCTTTGTAAAGAAGTGGATCTTAAAATGATGAAGTGGGTGCTAGAATTTAAGTAAGTAAACACAAGAGTACATGATCGGTTTTGAGTCAGTTAGAAGTTCGAATTCGAAGGACTAGTATTCGTTAATTTAATAATATGTATGTATAAGAAATGTGTACAAAAGAGCAATTTTCCTCCATTGGTCAACCTGATTACGCAATAGGAATTAGTAAATGCACGTATGACAGTTGCCTTATGTACAGATTAACCTATCAGTTGTGCTTACATGTCTTTGTTCTTTTCTACTAGCAAATACGATTTGTACACCAAATCAGAAAATCTGCCTGACATCGAATCGTTGAAACCATATTATCAAACTCTCATTGACAAGTATATACCAGGAGAACTGGAGTGGTGAATGAAATTTCAAGTTGTCTGGAATACGGATACAAAACTTTTCCTGGGGAAGATGATTCAGCATCATTACGCATCTAAAATTTACTAATTATTTGTTTAGTTATAACTCATGTTGTTGTACTTGATAGATACACTTAAGCATAATCTTTTTAAAAGATACTTATACTTAAAATCAATTAGTATCGCCTAATACGTAATGCTTCATCAAAACATAAATAATCGGAGGTCATTATCAACTATTACATGCTAATTACACCTGAATCGCTGATAAATCGTGGGTAAGAATATTTTAAGAATTTTAATTGCTGCGAGGCTGAATATGTTTTGGCGTAGCCTTGCTTAGTATATTTATTGTACAAGACATCCATCTCCGTAGTTTATGACGTATTATGTAATGCAAATAATCCGAATTAAGCCTTGTGTAATGCAACTGCGTCAAATGTCTGTGATTCCAATTAGAATTTCGTCCAGTTCGGTCCTGGCCTGGCCAATTTGCAGCCGCGGCTTAGCTAGCTGTCTGGTTGTAGGCATTTTCCATGGACGGATGTTCCGTGCAAAATAGTGGGGGGTGTATACTTGGATACAGGGTATTGGGCTATTTTAAATAAATAATTTTGTGAACCCATCCCAGTCAGCATGCAAAAGTCTCATTTTGCATCCTACCCATATGCATCATCGATTCCGTGCATGGTTTCATATACACATGAGTGTCACAACCGTTTCAGAGCTCCGACTTATCACTCCAGTTTTAGGAAAGTTATACAAACTTGAAGGTCTCCCGCCCGGAAATTGGGGTGAAACAACCACAAAAAAAACTGTTTCTGATAACGCTTGCAAAATTTCCGCATTCATATTCAGCGTAAATAGCGAGGCAGGTTCTGTACTTTTAATAATTATCAACAAACAACGGTGCACTTTTATTTACAGAGGCAAAATTGGTTGTGCATCTTTTACAAACAGGTACAAAACAGCTAATTTGGAAAATGAGTGTTGAAAACTGCCGATACTATGGGAGTTGCCACTGTGGAGAAATTAAATTTGAGGTTTGGGGACCCCGACACCTTACTGTTATCAATTGCAAGTAAGTGCTACAATTCTCAATTATTGTCTCTAAAAGATTTTGTCCAAACAAAAGTCCAGTCAAATTGACTCATTTTCATATAGCATTACATTATGCGCATACATGTTTGTAGGATAATCACTCGAGCCAAGTCTCTGTGAGCCAAGCCTGCATTGTCAGTGAAAATAAATTATAGTATTTGTTCAAATAAACTAACACAAAATTGTATGTTCAATATGTTCAGTTGTTCACATTTGAAATTTCCAAACATATAACAAAAACAGCTTTAACAATCAATTTTCTTTTCCCGTCACTCACAGTTGTACAATTTGTACAAAGAAGCAAAATCAACATTTCATTATCCCAGCTAAGGACTTCAAACTCATCCAAGGTCACACGAAACTGACCACATATACTTTCAATACCCATCAAGCCAAACACAATTTCTGCACGAAATGTGGTGTTCAATGCTTTTACATTCCAAGATCTAATCCGGATGGCATTGGTAAGTTTCAATCATCCAAACTTTTCACGTTAGCAGCATGCGCGTGCATGTCAATTAGATAATTGATTACTTTTGATGTACAGGTGTCATGCCCCACTGCCTTGACTCACCTCCGCCTTCCAAGGTAACAGTGGTAAAATTCGACGGTCAGAATTGGGAAGAGGCCGAAAAGAAGCACATCAAAGCATTGTCCAAGAAATAAGAATTAATAACTACGATAATTACTGATCAAGTTAGGCACCAATGCAGTCAGTCCAATGCGTCATAAATAAAGCTGAAGTCCATGTGTTTTATCCATCTTGTTTATCTCAATAAATCAACGAGCTTGCAGTCAACTAATTAGTCAGCATGTAGACTTATTGCTGTACACATTCAATTTAGAACAACACAGTTCCAGGGGTTCAAAGCATTAAGACAGGAAAGTCGCAAGTGTAGACTGAAGTAATGATCATAGTTATTAACAACAGACAAATGGAGAGCAAATTTGTCACGAAATAACCATTAAAGAGATTCAAATGATTGTTGAAGCGCTTTTCCTTTTCTGTTTGTTTAGTATGCACCGCAAAAAATACATTTCAGGTTATAAAGTTAAACCCATAGATGCTACGC
>JAAXYW010001811.1:0-18795 GCA_036851895.1 Orthonychiurus folsomi | reverse complement strand
GGCTTCTATAAGGGATGGGATTTGTATTAGGGACGAGGCTTCTATAAGGGATGGGATTTGTATTAGGGACGAGGCTTCTATAAGGGATGGGATTTGTATTAGGGACGAGGCTTCTATTAGGAACGAGGCTTCTATTAGGTGCGAGGCTTTTAATAGTTCAATTACGGCAAATGAACGTTGAACCTGAACCGTCAAACGATCGCATTTTATAATTCGGCTTCATATCGGATTTTCACACACATAACAATTTGTAGTGTTAGAGCCTGCACTGCACTTTGACTTCGGATAATCGGATAGGATATAGGATCGGATACGGATAATTTTTTATCCGATCCAAGGTTTCGGATCGGATTCGGATACATTTTTTATCCGATCCGAAAACTCGGATCGAATAGCCTCAAGCGATTTTCGGATATCGGATCGGATTCGGATTGTTTCACTCGCCTATCCGAAATTTCGGATCGGATACGGATACGATATTTAAAATATCCTATCCGTTGGGAACCCTAATTTTTATTTAATGTGCATTTGAAAGTACGCCAGGTGGCAATATTTACAGAACCGGAGATGAAGAGAATGGAATTGTGATACATGCTAGCAAAGGCGATAAAATTTACATATGTAATGCACACAATACAAGCAACGCCAGTTTCTCTTAATTGCCAATTAGATCCTTGCTTTGTACACTTTTGAACATTGTGCCGTTCTGCAATTTTATAATAAGTAATTTTGTTCGTGGCAATAATGGGTTGGATATGAAAACCAGCAAATAAGGCTCTAGTGGATGCTGTAAAACATTATTTTCAATCAGAAGGGCGGAGACTGTGATTTGCATCCAGGATTCCCTAATCATTTCCATGCTCTTTGCATATGCAGCAATTCACTCACTCGTCGGCTCTGCCGCGATCTAATAACCTTTTCAGGAACCACGAATCTTGTAACCATTCGGAGTATTACATTTAGAGTTTGATTCACGCGTCTCCAATAATTAAGCAAATAGTTAACTAAATTTTAAATACACGTGCGTAGTATTTGAACATATTTGCTAGCATACCAAGAATAGCCCAGAAAAATAAATTACATAATTTCAGTTATAATTACTTTGTAATTAAAATAATAACACCAAGTGTTCCCAAAAGATAAGTGACAATACTGGTATGCATATATAAATTCATTAATCAAGTTAATCAGGGCCCAGTGGGATTTCCAATGTGTATTAAAATGACAACCTTACAAATTTCACAAATAATAGTACTTACCTCATCGAGTTTTTCATCTAATATTATTCCACGAAATAAAGTGCATGTCATGTCATCCGCGCAAGGAATTTACTTATTAAAACAAATGAAATTACAACTGCCCCATTCATTCTGCCATTGTTACTTATACTCCCCGGTAAAATGCAAAGGAAAATTGCGTGATTGCGTCGTTGAAGTCGCTCCCGCCCGCGCATGGGCATAGCGGCTATAATGGTGGTTTATTGGTTTTGGCTACGCTTGTCAATCCTTGTATTTAGACTTTTATTATTATTATTATTATTATATTATTACTTTATTATTTAGACTTTGTCAAGTTTGGAATTCTTTCCCGAGAAGCTGGGATAGCAGTGAAATTGAACCTGAGGAATTGGTTAAGCAGTACACTTTGCGTCTGAAAGCTCTAAGAAAACAAGTTTAATGTAATTATGTATATATATGGTCTTGTATGTGGTGATTGGTGATATAGTTATTGTCCAGTGTCCTCAAGGGGAGAGCAGTAGTAATACTGACTTGGTTACGACACGTCAATAAAACCAAAATTGAAAATTGAAATTGAAATTGTATCATTGGTTATTTAGTGCACCCTTCAATAATTGCACTGTCACTGATTTGTCATCACACATCAACCAAGTTAATTCTTCCTACGATTCAATGACTTCTTATACACCAAACTACTCATATATATGTGTACATTCTCGGAAATGGAGAGTTGAATGAATGACTAATTACCGTGAGATTTAGATCCATTTCTGGCATGCGTTCGCATTCAATGCCATTAGTTTGATCTTTTAATTAACTGAATCGTAACATTTAATATTCGGCTTAATTCTGTCCCTTTTTTTGGTTACTCGGAAGGATGCGTCAGAATATTTACTAGTAAATGCACAGCTAAGTTTTATTTCGCAGCTAACCATTAGGCGCATTCCCACCAAATTACATTTGAGATTATTTAGTCGTGTGAAAATATTTGGCAATGTTGTATGGATTCAAATTCAAAACCTATATTGCCTATGGTATGTATTTGACCTGGTGCCTTAGATGGATTTGTAATGTGGGTAAAGGTCAACTCCGACTTGAGTCTGTCTCAAGTGCTCGGTGAATGAGGCTTCAACATTTTTGCATAATAGATTCGTATATAGCGAATGAAGATTTTCCGGATGAGAGACCAGGCTAATAAATCCCAATTTACTGCCGTCACTTTCCTCAACTAAAAATCCCTTGTGAATATGTGGTGTATCCCAATTGCATAGAATGACTTGCTTCTGGCTTAGATTGAATCCAATCATAACATGTTAAGTAATAATAGCACGCTGTGCTCCTGCATTACTTGCATGCATGTACTACGAGTAATTTAAAGTCGCTTCAGACATTTATCAGACTCCTCTGTTGTACGTAGTGCACTTCATGCAAATTACAGATTGCAAATTGCAATCTACATTCATTCTCAGTTTTCACACACGCTCATATTGTGTTCTGCATAAAATTAATAAATGAGCTGCCGGACTTTACTCGGTGCCAGTGTCGCAAAGTGGACAATGCATTTTTTGAGCCATTGTGCACTCCATTATTAGGATGAATATAGATGTTGGCCAATGAGACAAAATATTTGGAATCTTCAGCTGGCAATCACTTCCTCAATTACCTGACGTTAGTGTAGCGTGCTTTGATCAATTCCAGCACATGAAACCCAATAATTGAGGGGGACGAAATAAGACGACACGTTAGTGAAAAAGTGGCGATAAAAATGACTTCGTAGACAAATTGCCAAAAAAAGGACGGATTATGACATTTGGGTAATTGTCACCAAGTTGTGACCTACACCTACACCCATGCACAGCCATCCTTGCGTGCTGTTACAAAACTGTGATTAATTCCCCTATGTTTATGTCCTGGCCTGAATTGTAAAACTGGGCAAAATTGCGCTCAGGTTTAACGATCGTTACATGAGTGAATCCTACAACCAAGTGTACCATAAATTGATTATACAAATTGAATAAACGAAGTACACGTTTGCTGAAATTGTTCAAAATTTACCTGAATTCCACCCATTTGTTACCCAATTAAATATTATAGCATCGTGTCAGATTTTTGATTAGGAGGACGAGGTTAAGGATCATGCGCGCCAAGTGAACACGCACGACGCACTTGGCCTTTTGACAGTCGCAGCGTCATGACGTACGCTTCCTTTGAGAAATGCACACCCTTGATAAACACAGTATTGTATGCAAGTGTCAAAATACACAGGACTCATTCAAATCCGATTGGTTAGCATTGAACTTATGGGGAAACAAAAAAAAGAACAATCCCAGGTGTCACTCATCCGTATTTGGATCCACTTCATTTGCAGCTGGGATTGACACATTGTGGAGATGAATGGAATCCTTTTGTTTCCTCACAGTCCATCTCTGTTCCACTCCAGCACACTTCATTTTGGGATCCCTATTTTAGTTCCAAGGCTACGTACGTACGACAAGGTAAATATTTCCAACAAATACTGAGTCCAAACTTCAAGCATATTTTGATTTGGTAATGTATTTTCCCATGAAAATCCACTCGTTAGCAATTAACCACAAATCAAACTGAAGATTCCCCGTCAGAAATCAACACAGTTAATCAATTTCTTAAAAAGGATGCCCTAAATTATGAAATTGAGGAGGTAAACCGCTAGGCTGTTATTTGGCATGTACGGGCCGTGGGAAGAAATTAATTTGATGAATGCATCAAGAAAAACCACATCCATCACACACAAACGAGTGGGTTAGAAATTAAACGTGAAAGACCAACGACCAATTTTACGTGGATATTGAAACCATGGATTTCAATTTTAATGCCAATCCACACATTAGTTTAGTTCTTAACAAAGTGTCAAATCCAACGTGTTAACAATGCGATCCATCAAATTTGGTTAGCCACAAAGGTCGACATTTCGACTAGCGGAAAGTTGGTGCATGACTATGCAAATTACAGGAGTTTTATTATATCAGCGGGTAATTTGAATTTAGCGTGCATAAGCATGCATTGCTTATTGCGAGTCTCTCTTCATTTGACTCGCTAATGGCATTCAAAATGGACACTTGACGTGATTGCGTGAATCGTATTGTGTTTTTAAAATTGCATAATTTTGAAATAAAAATATGAATTTGACCTCCACTCGTCAGTCACTGTTCACATTTGATTGCATGGATTCAAATCATAAAATATTAAATTTGGTGCAGCTGCTTGGCGTCGCAAATGGATATTCCTCGCCGCGTCTTGCCCCATTGTTATCCCCGTCTGAATCGCAACTCAAATGTCGAAATGGACGAATGCCAAATTCAACAAAACATCAACCAAACAAATAAAAAAAATATTATGGTCATTAGAAGGAGGACTTTGGATTGCGTCAGGAACTATGGTTGTCATTTCTGCACACGCATGCTAAAATACGATACGCACACCTTTCAAAAAGTTGGACGAATTTACCAAATTGTACAAATACAAAACAAGGTAGGGCATGTGCAACTTTGCAAATGAATTTAATTCTGAGGTGTTTATTTTTGGGGAATCTGGTGTGCGAGCGTTAGAATGAATGGAATGGTAAAGATGTGCAGATTTGGAGCAGATGTTTTCCCTCTCCATGTTCATGGATGCATGGCTGAATAAATATGTGCAAATTGCATTTGGTCATTTCATACAAACGCATGCGCATGGAATGCATGTGGTGAATGAGTGCCGAAATTTTTGTAACGTTCCTTTGGTCAGCATGCACCCTCATTTTTCGCACTTATCCTATTTCCGACATTTTTGCGTAATATTTTTATAACTAGCTGCGCGGCGCAATCATTTCAAGCACGGGAATGTAGTCATCAATACAAATCCTCATATTCCTTTAAGATTTGGTATCCATCACTCTTCACAAATTCAAGAGGGCTGGAAGTGCAAATTACTTTATGTTGGTCGAGCCGGCTGACCCTTGCCAAAATCCAATTAACTTATTCTGTTTCCAAGCATGCATGGTTGTAAAAGGAGGTAATTTACATTATTTAACAAACAATCATCTAGGAATACCAGTCCAATTCCACTATGCCTAAATTTAAACCCATGACACAATCCACATGTAATACAAGTTGGATGAAGCAAATCCACATTCATTTGTATCTTCCTTCAATTGCTACATAACCACTTCACCATAAGGAAAATATATTACAATTGTAATACCAGTCTGTATTTTAAAATCACGAGTCTCACATTGCCCCAATTGGCTCCAAACGGTTTAATTAACCGCATTACCATTTATTATTGGATTCCACACCTTGACACTGATGCCCGTAAGAAGAGGAGCCATTAGCGGATTCCCACAGTCATAATTCGAAGGAATGGATTCTTAAATGGTGTAATGCTCCATGAGTTTTATTACATGCTAATTACAGGGACGACCTCCCCTTGAAAAGGGAAAGCATTGATCCAAATTGAAACACTTGGCTTAGACTTGTAACACGTACACTTTAGAGCACAATATCACTTCGTTTTCGTTCCAGTCCACTGATCCCCCACTTCGTGTCGTACTTGATGAGAAGCCCTTAATTATGGTGAGTACAAATGATGGTGTTTTGGGTTGAGTGGGCGAGGTAAGGTGAAGGAATGGCAGCAATTAATTTGACCTCACCTGTGGGGGAGGGAGGAGCACATCATGGCATGACTTGGCAGTGCTCGGAAATTAAAATCCATAAATTTATGCATGGAAATGATGAGGGCCATTAATCAGGGCTAATGTCCATCACTCATCCCAAAACAAGCATGTTTTCAAGCCAAGTGCACATGCATGCATGTCCTGTGTATTTCTGTGTTTAATTAAGGTCAGTCAACCTTAATATATGGATTAATCCTTTAATTTGCTAATACACATCTCTAATCCGACAAATTAATTATAAGCCGGAGTGCCAACATGTGTAATTAAGTTGTGGGCGGGGCCGACGGTGAGTGAAGATGTGATACACAAGTGTGGAAGGACAATGGGGAGGGAGTCTGGATTCGTGGATTGGTTAATTCCACTGCATGGTAATTAAGTAAAGGACATTGGATTGGAGAGCGGATAATGCGTGGGCCAACAACACACCACCTTCTATCCTATGCTGCCCATGCATGGCATAGGAATACAACATTTCATTTAATGACAACTTACGACAAATGCGATGTAGTGCTATTTAATGCTGTGGCATTGCGATGCATTAAATTGATTCCTTCACCTCCACCTTACAAGAGTGACACATTCTTTTTAATTTAAAAAAAAAATAAGTTTGGGGCAAGGTGAGAATTACCCTAACGGAAACAAATGAGGGCGAAAATCATGGGGATTTGGAGCAAGGACAAGGTTTGATTTGTCACTGTCACTCCATGAAATATGATATTTCCCACTAAAATTTGGGTGACAAATATTGATTTGTGAATTACGCACTGTGTAGATATGCTTTGCTTGGTTACACTTGCGCTATGGCTGATTATTTAGAAAATATGATACTCACAAAAGAATTTATACGGTTTGGATAGGGTTAATATTGTATCAAATATGATTACAATCTAGTTCTGTAATAGTAAGATTTTCCTATCACTTTATTTGTAATAATTTTAATTATTTTTGAGCTATTGTCTCCCCAATTAAATTTACAACAATCCCAAATGAATGCAAGCCACATTTATTAAGTGCTGCCAGCCACAAATTAACAGGTGGTGGAATGGATGGGATCCAGATTTGTGGCTCAGATAAGGGACCCATTAGCACCCCAGACCACCATGACCCCATCCGACACAAAGTCCACGTAGACAATGCATATTTTGGCTCAATTTAATTGAGACCGTGCATTAAAATTTCAGTCTCACATGTCAGTCTGGAGGTGATGAGGATTGTTTACAACTTCCGTTTACACCTGCATGGTAATTATGCTATGCAGTTTATTAAAGTTATTGACTTGATAACATTGTTACGATAAATGTAATTCAGGTTACATACTACAACTGTAGATTAACGTACAATCGCAAGGAATTAAAATGCCGTCGGCAAATTATTAATTGAGAAAGAATAGAATGTATATTCTATGTGCAAATTTATTTCACCGCATTATTTGTTTTGTACTCCAAAAATCAATTAATCTAAATTAGCTTACAGCGTGCTAACTTAATTGCATCTTACATCGGAACTGTACGGGACTCATCCATTTGTGAAAGCAATTAACCATAAACCTCGTATTGTCATACACATTAGCTACTGCGTGCGCCGGCGCATCAGCTAGTCCAGCCCATGCAGCATCTTGACGAATGTCAATCAAAAGAGGGACACAAAAAAGAAGCATGCGCAGAGCATACGTGACGCTTTGTAAGTGAATTAGCCTGTCTTTTATGTGGACATTATTGCAGCTGTTTTTTTTAAGATTACGTACCCATGCTTTGAAAAATAAAAGTGTACAAAACCATAATAAAATAAACTTTTGTACACTTTATACAGACTGATGTTTGTTTGTATTTTTTTGCATGGTTTGAGCTAGATTTGTTTTAATGCTTATAACCTAATGCAAACACGGAAAATCCCCGCGGCTCCTCTCACATTCATCCGTTGTTAGCAATTCCATTAAAAATTCACAGTTCCCATCCATTGCGATATTACCCTCATTCCAGGCATGCATGAATTGACCCCATTTTGGATTTCCTGTACAAAAGTCGTAGTTGGGCTTCGGGATTTAGGGATGAATCACGAGGCATCCATGCAAATGCATGCGCTGCAACCCAATTCAACATTTCCCAGGTCACACTCTAAGCTGGCTTAATGCCAAAGTTCAAAGTATCATCTCCAATTCTATTCCAATAGCATTGCGCCTGCGCAGTAAGTAAAGTGGGAAATGTCCACAGATGATTCCCTCAGATAAATGGGGGAAGCGGATGGACGGAGTTAAGTGGTCCATTCAAAACGAAAGTGGCTTGCGCATGCGCCATGCACTTTAGTGTAAAATTTAACTCAAATTTTTATTACCACGGCTCAGATTTTATAACACCCAATGCAATACAGCCCATTCAGTGCTTTAGCATATCATAGCATGGGAATCGGTGCGCGCGCATGTGCAGTACAGTCTGCGCAAACGCAATGTTATTTTGACTCACAATTACAGTAACAGCATGGTTATGTATTACACGAGGATTTAACAGCCTTGTATCCTAATTTTGCATCGTTTTACACCACTATAACATTATGACAGCATACGGAGCCGCGCATGCGTACAAGACGCCATGATTGATTGAATGATTGAATGGACACAAACACCGGGGGAATTATGCGGTTTGAGAAGCGTGTACAAAAATATTTATTTGTGTTAAAAATCCATATAATACTACATATAAGACTCCACGTATTTACCATGTACTCACAAATGACACAAAAATAGATCTAGTCAAGAGGAAGGATATAAGGGGAGGGAAAACTATGATAGAAATGATTGAAAAGTGTGAAGATTTTGAAAGGAATATTGACCAAATTGCAGCACGGCATTGGATTGCATCATGCGATTGCGGGTGCAGTCAACGTCAACGCTTCAAGAACAAGAATAAAGGGGAAGACATCAAAGGATGAAACATTTCGGCATCTCCTATTTTTACATACCTTATTGCATCACATTGACGAGGAAAGGAAGAAAAATGATGAAAATGAAGGGAAAGGAATTTGCCAAGGAATTTAAATGAAATTAATAAAAGGAAGGAGGAAGTACAAAAAGAAGACAAACATTAATACTGGCTTTGGAGGGCATGCGCATGCGCAGGAGACGCCTGCGCATGCGTGCGTGGCAAGACAAGAGGGGATCCAATTCTGAGCAACTCAAGTGTAAACGTGGTAAAAACTCTAATCCTAAGAAACAAGACTTTGGCAGACAGTAAGATTTGCATTTTCACGCCCAGCGTCGTCATCTTCATAATTTAAAGTATCCCGCCTTCGGAGGTCGCCTACTTCCTTCGTCCGTAGCCGCCTTGGTTTCCGCGTTGATTTATTCTACTTCCGAATCCTCCGTTAGAGGGCGCCGGGGCGCCATAGGCGGAGCTACCGCCATTTGACCCTTGGTTTCCTTGGCGAGCGACTGGGGTTGCACCTTGACCTGCGCCGTAGCTGCTGGATGGTTGAGCGCCGCCGGATGGGGCACCATAGCTGCTTTGTGGCTGGGATGGCGTGAACCCGCCGGAATTTGGGCTACCATATAACTGGGAAGGGGCGGGGGCAGAGTAAGACTGGGGGGAAGACGGGGCGTTGTATGTCGGCTGTGGAGCGGATGGTGACCCGTAGTTTGAAGATGGAGCAGGCGAGCTGTAGGACTGGGCGGGGCTTCGACCTCCTGGGGCTCCATATGATTGAGACGGGGCGGGGCCACTTGGAGCTCCATAATTCTGAGATGGGGAACCGCTAGGGGCACCATAATTTTGTGAAGGGGCCGGGCCACTTGGGGCTCCGTAGTTTTGGGATGGAGCTGGGGCAGAGTAGGCTGGAGTTGCGCCCTGACCCTGACCTGCGCCGTAGCTGCTGGATGGAGCTGGGGCATTGTAAGCCTGTTGTCCTTGTCCGGATCCTTGGTACCCTTGATTTGGGGCTGGGGCTGATGGGGCTCCATAGGACTGTTGACCTCCATTTTGACCCTGTCCTTGTTGACCGCCGTATCCTTGGGCTGGGGCTGAGTTACCGTATCCTCCGGCGCTGTTTGGCTCTGGGTACTTGGCCTCCCCTTCGTATGTGACCTGGGCGTTGAATCCGTTTTGCCAGTCAGCGGTGTAGCGAACGGTTTGAGTGCGACCGTCTGGGAGCAAAACTTTGTATTGACCATTCACAACGTTGCCGTCGCTGTTCTCCTCCCGATTGTAGTCATTTCCATAGTTGTCACGGACAGCGTACGCAAAGTTGTAGGGCATGGGTTGTTCCTGCGCATGCGCAAAATCAAAATTAAAAATTAACCGTTATATTTCACTTTTTTAGTGTCATACCTCTCCTTGACCATATCCAGCATGACCTCCGCCTTGTTTTGATCCCTGGTCATATCCTCCCTGTTGTTGACCTCCCTGGTTGTTGTACCCGCCCTGTTGTTGACCTCCTTGGTTGTTGTAGCCACCCTGTTGACCTCCGTTGTTGAAGGATTGTTGTTGACCTTGGGGTTGACCATAAGCTGGATTGGGCTGAGATGTTTGCTGTGGTTGCTGGTTGTTGTTGTACCCACCGTTACGTTGTTGTTGTTGTTGTTGGGGGGCACCGTAGTTGTTGGATGGGGCGGATGGGGGTGGTCCATAGTTGTTGGATGGCCCGGATGGGGCACCGTAGTTGTTATTGGGTGGAGGCGGGGCGAAGGAGCTCAGAGGGCGGCCGCCGGAGGAGGGCGCTCCATAGCTGGAGGGCGGGCCGGAGCCCGGATAGCCGCCGGAGACTGGGGGCTCCGCCTTGACGAGGATGGCAGCAGCCAAAACGCAGAGTACGATTGCCTGAGGAAATTCATGGGTTAATTAGCATGGGGAATTTGAATGGGTGCGTGGATTAGGGTCACGTACAGGAGGAGTCGAGTCCGTAGTCCGTCATCCGTTGAGTCAGGCACCGCAAAATTTGAATTTAAGTTCGTTTGCATTTGTAGGTGAAGGAAACTGTACTTGTTAATTGAGGAAATCCGTCGAAGGGGATTTTGCAATTTGGAAAAAAGTGAGGAAAATCGCCAGAAAATTGATAATTTTAAGAATAATAAAAAAACACTACAATAAGTCCATTATTGCACGGCGTAGGCGCAGGCGCAGATTTGTCCAAACTACAGAAAACCCAATGTCCAAAACTTGTCAAATTAAAAAAAATTTGAAAACCAAACACCAATTCGGCACAGCACCTTCATTTCTGCAGCTGGGAAACTTTAGAAATTTGCAGAAATAAAGAACGGCGGATGATTTGAGATACAAAGAATTCCACCGAAGACTTGTTAAAATTTCAGAAAATCTTCTCAAACTGAAGAAATGTGAAATCGGAGAAAAGGATGAGTGGAGGAAGGAATAGCTGGTGGACGACTGATGTAGTTGGATGCACTTGAGGGGATTTTTATACGGATGGATCTGAGGACATTAGAGAAAAAAAAACGATCCCTTCCCCGCGCCGCGCGCGCACCCTTCCCTCCCACGTACTCGTAATAATGAAGGAGTACGGCATGGGAATAATTGGACCCGTCCATCCCAGACTCATGATCCATTCTTGGCTTATCCCCATATGCCCCATCCCATTCTCTATTGTACCATACACACATATGCATATACATTCCATAGTGCACTTTGCATGCATGGCCATCGAGGAGGGGCGCTGAGCTGCGGTAGGGCGCGGGAATCCTCAAATTCGGTCGCGGTGCGGTGGCGGTCACTGTATTACGTACGACGCATGCGCGTACGTACGTAATCCATGCCAAGTATAAGTATCCAAATCCATTTTTGGTGGCACATATTTACCCACGAAGAGGGATGACAATTGAAATGACTCAAAATAGAATAGACTCGTTATGCTAAGTACGGGTTTTGAACAGAAGGGAGTAAGATCGTGTCTTGCTGCGCCGGTCAGCCACGGTGGTGTGGGTTTTGCAAATTGTGGGATAATTAACCCAAAATTACATACAACATGAGATGGATTACAAAATACACACAAATTACAACGTGCAATGTGTCATTGTGAAATGTCGGCCGGCCAAGACTAATCATGGGGTGGACGCGCGGAATTTAAAATTAGTGCAATTCGTGAGCCCCATTCTCCCCGAATTGTTTCATGGATTGACACAATTGGAGGGGTGAGGATTGACCAATAGGGAATTGATCATTCATGCAAATCACAGAAATCATTATGGACGAGGATGGGCGAGTCGCGAATTTCGGTCACTATTAATTTACAAATTTAAGAATTTGGGATAATCGTTTCCGTGGATTTCCTATTACTAAAGTTTCAGCTTTTAGTTGTTATTAGCGGAGGAGGAAATGAAGAGCAGTTTTCCATTTCTAAATGCAAGAATAGGTCGTACGTACACGTACGCCTGTGCATAATGCCAAATTTGCATGAGGAATCTTTTTACGAGGCAATACTACAAAGGGATGACAATGCATGGGGTGATAAATAGATTGCATCAAATGGCAAATAAATTCAAATTTAGCATGCGCAGCGCAGACGCCGCTTACGTACAGCCAAGCTATGCATGCTTTCTCATTCCTTTACATCAATACATAATTTAATTTGCAAAAAAAAACACTTTTCCATCTTCTGCTCTGATAAATGTGTGCAAAAAATGTGTTTTAGTGCACAAAAATGTGCATGTGCGCAAGGAGCTTGGGCATTTGGCATCCTCACAGCAGTCCCGCTGTGCCAAATGCTAAACGGACAACACGACGTGGACAAGTACGCAAAAAAAGATTCTCCTTTCAGGAAAATCAGCGAATGCAACTAATGACAGCAGCGCAGCGGAGAAAAAGAAGATGATCGAGTGTCTGCACGGCGCCAATCCTTCACGTAAATATTGCATGGCTACACGTGTATATGTACGTAATATTTACCTTATTTTTACTCCTTTAAAATAAGAGTTTCCTTCATTTGCATTTGCATTTATTTTGAATCTCGTCACTGTCACTTTCAACTGTGTGCCATTATTACATGATCCATTCTCATTTACTATGCGAAGGGATTTTAGTGCCAAAGTTTGAATGGAAGTTTAATATTTGGGGATGCTACGTGGTTTTTAATGAACATTAGTATTCATATCCGGCCTTGGATTGATGTCATGTGTTTAGATTTAGCTAACATCATTAAATTTGTATAAGGATGCTAAAATTAAGTTCAAAATTTAAAAGGATTGTTATTCCCGCCGAGCTGATGGTGTAGATGTACTGAAATTTGCATATTCATACAAATTCTACGAATTGTGCCATGTGGCGAGTTATACGTGCGGATTTTTTGCAATGTCTTACTTGATGCTAACAGGAAAGCTGCAGTGCGAATGCATTTTGCTGCACTATTACAGGATTTGATTTCAAAACACACAAATCTGCAAACTCATATATCAAAATGAGATGATTTGTAAAATAAATGGGGCATATGCAATTTAATGTGGTTCAAGCTCAACTTGGGACGGACGGAGTCGGGTCGGAATTTGAATCTTCCGCCGCTTAGCTGCAACCGCAGCTCATTAACCAATGACTTGAATCAGATTCACGAATTCGATTGTTATCCCTTGCGACATTGCGCTGGGAATAACATGCGGGAAATGTGAGCAAATGTTTTCAGCACAGAGAAATGTGGCTTGCATAATAATGGCGAATGGGTATCTTCCGCCTCCAGATAACGAAGGGCCCATCTTAGCATGCCACACTGGGCACGATCCGGCAATTAAAGTCTGATTCTTTTCCCAGAATTATTTTCAGAGTCCAAGTTCTCATGAATGGAATCAATATGTCAGCCGGTTTAGCTATTCTTGATTAACAACATTCATAATTTATGTTAGAACAAATCTTAAATTGTACTAAAGTGTATAATATGAAAGTATATTACATTATTATTTCTCACTTTTTTATGATAATCATTGTTATTTGCCAAATATATGATTATATTAGGTAAAGTTGTTGGCATTATTTTCCCTGAAATTTGAGTGAGTATCGTTTCTTCATATTGCAATTACATGAAAAGCAGAAAATCCGATGCTTTGAAAATATAATGTCCAGCACAACTTGTGTCGAGTGCTTTTCTCCAATTTCACAAAACTTCCAACTTTAACTTGAAGAGACCGCACTTTTTAATTTGTTCAGATAATCCTCTTTTCTCCATGGCTTGACATTTCTTCAAATCTACTCTAGGCGGAGCTGTTCCAGTTTCGTCCAGGTTTGCCAAACTATCGTTAACACCTTACCCTCATGGCATGGAAGACATGGAGCTAACTGAATTCACTTACTCGAAATTAGTTGGAGAAAGCCACGGCCAGAGTAATAAAGTGTAGAAATGTGTATATACGATGTTCTAAATTGAATTATATTGTAAATATAAATACAAGTGTTGTTCATTTCTTGTAAGTATTCGGGTTCTTAAATGTTTAAGTTGGATCTTCTCCAAAAGCAATTAGAACTCCCGTGCGAAATCGTCAATTTTTTAGTTTACGCTACGGACCAGATGGGAGCCAAATTGCAGGCTCAAACTTAAAACGGAGTATAAATATTTTATTTTAAATTTTGAAATGTTTGTATACAGTATAGTTAACAATTCTTAAATTAAAGAGTCATACATATGTACACCGTGACGCTTACTCATTAAGTAATTTGACTGTCCACTATTAAAGTCCATGAAGCGTTGGCTATGATCCACCTTTTTGAGCATATTAGTTTTAACGTCGTCTGGTAGAGCTGAGCCAGGAAGGTTCATCCCGCAGGTTGCAACGGGAATGACAATACCACACAAAATTCAAAAAAAAAAGAAAGGCAATAATTAAATGTATTTCTCAAAAGCGAGATTCCTTATTCTTTTTAGTAGTAGTTTTTAGAAGTACCAGTTGTATGACATAACAGCTTGGTTATAGTTTGAGGTGTCCGGAAAGGGAAACAGATGGTTTTGTGAATTCTGCCAAAGTCCCTGACCATGATGGTCAAGTAAAAATTAAGCCCACTCAATTATTTGTCATTTCCTGTGCCTTTTCTGGGGCAATCCGGCTGAGTCGTGAGCCAAGTGCCATTGAGTGGGCACCCTCAATCCTAATGAATTCAAATTAGCACGTCCACACACACACATTTTATTTAGTAGCATCTGAAAATAAAATCATCAAAACCTTTAGCTCCCGTTCAGTGACTTATCTCCTACAAAATATGCTGTTGATAGCGGCGGACAAGAATGGTAACGTCATCATACCTTAAGTACCCTTTTCCTGATTTAAAGCTCAATTATCAAACTCACATTGTATGTACAAATATACGTGTATAATCTGTACTTGTGGAATGTAGTCCAACATGTCTGACATTTGGATTTAAAGAGGCATCACTTAATTTCTTCGCACTTTACAAGCTCCTACTGGAAGGCATGCAATTAATTGTTACAATTAGTGGAGCCGCCAAACCTAATTGAAAATGGCGAAGTAGAGTGAAATGATTCACATATTATTATTCCAAATCCAAGTGACTACCTACGCAGCGAGGTGCAAGGACGCTCAAGTCACGACGGAATGGCATGGCATGGCGGTGGGTGAATGGGATCGTTTCATCTTCCTTTTAATTTCAACTCAACGCGCCGCCCCTTCTTCAAGGGTCTCGTGGGAAGGAATTGGCATTTGTCACTCCGTCGTGTGCAATTAGAACAGTTACAAATGTAGAATCATCCACATTCCCATTCCCTTTGTGTTTCCCGAAGTTTAACAAGCTCTGCGCATGCGCACTGGATTACTGCACTTACTAGCAGTGCAGTACTTGGAAAGGCCAGACACGTAATCCGGTGGATCTGATTAGACAATCTGCGCATGCGCAAATTGATGTAATTTAACACAGCTGAACCCAAAAGGATAAGACGCCGTTATTTGTAATGGAAATGGACAACAATGCATGCATGACAGTACTGGGTCATCTCAACTTACGAACAAAATAAAAGATATTTCAAGGACGCGGGTGGCAGGCAGGGAGCGACACTGAAATCAAGAGTGATGCGCATGTGCGGTGCGTGGAAAATGTAATCTTAACATTTAAAATTGCAATTCATGCACTTCATTGGAAGATTCAAATCCTTTCGCCTTGCTTTAATTAAGGGAGTGTTACAGTTACCGTTGTCATTGATTTAATTGTCTCATCTTAAATACACACACTGCAACAGCAGAGTACGCGTTCAAAGATATCCATTGCGCATGTCTGGTCATCTGGTTTTGTTTCGTGTCTTAATGGCGCTACTTTTGATTGACAGCCGTCAAGGTGCTCGCCCGATGAGCGTGTATGAATCGCCGCGCCGTTGCAGCGGAAAGTGTAAATGCCAACACGGATAGGTGCACGGAACGACAAGACAAGGATTAATTCGTCATTAATTAAAACACAGCGGTGGATGCGGGGGGAAGAGTAAAGGAAATGTCATGGTTGATTACTTTTACATGGATGCGCTGTTGTTTGATTAATGGTTGCAATTGCAAAGACGCTGGGATAAGTTACCCGAATGTGTAGTTTAATTTGATACGAAATTAAAGAATCCAAGTCAATTCTCAAGGAGGAAATAAAATAAATGCAGCTCAAGGTTAATTAAACCCAGGAATTAATCAAAATACAATTGGAGGATTGCAGGTCAAGGCGGGAAAACATTTTGCCCAAAAATAAAAAAATAAAATAAAATCACAACATTGTAGGAATCCTAATTTATGAAAGTCAGCTAAACCCTCTTCGTTTTCTGTTCTTGTGTAATGTTAACAGCGCGAGGGTTATGTTGACAAAAAGTTTGAAATACAAGAAATCAGCCGCATGCTCCTGCATTCTTACAAAACCTTATATTTTACTACATATTTTACAACGTTAGAGTATGTGCGCATTATACAAATGTGCGAGCGGAAATTGTAAACAATTCTTATCATCCCTCGACTGACATGGGAAAACAAAATTTGCATTAATGCGCGTACTCAATTACCCTGCGGAAATTTGAATACAACTATAAATTGTAAACGTGGATTCTATGTCGATTGGGGTCGTTCCGACCTGAGGTGATAATGGGTAAGTTATCTAAACAACAAATCTGGATCCTATCCCTTGCACAACATTTTCATTTGTGGGAGCACTTAGCAAAAGTTTTAAATTGTTCAATTGAATTACAAAACAAAACATGTATGTAAGATTCTTCAAACACAAAAGTTTTGGGTGATTCTCACATTGCCCCATTTGATATTTGATTGGCTCGAGTAATACGTTGGTGTTTGGAAGGGGTGAGGATCTACAATTACATTGTACCTCGCACTAGCACGTACCCTCTGCCCTTTCTCTCCAATCCAATAAGTCCTTTACTCAAGTTAATTAATTAGGATGTAGTGGAATTGTCCAATCCACAAGTCGACGACGAAGTCCCTCCCCATTGTCCTTGTACATTCCAACACCCTCAATCACTGAAATTAGGCGACAGGTTGAATTTTAGTTTACATATTTCTAGTTCTTGGGCAATAGGCTATTCTCGTTTACCTACACACCAAAATGTACCTTGTTTTACCGTATATATAATATTTGCACTTGTATGTGAAATGTAATGTCTGGGATGGATTGGTGATGATATGGACTACTTCTCACCTTGAAAACACAGATGCTGGTGTTAGAAGAGGTGAGGGTTGAAATGGGATGAGTGATGGACTTTAGCTCTGATTAATGACCCTCGTCATTTCCATGCATAAATTTACGGTTTTTAATTTTCCAGCCAAATCAAGTCAAGCCATGATTTGCTCCTCCCCCACATGTGAGGACAAATTAATTGTTGCCATTCATTTACCTCCCCCACCCTCTCACCCCAAAACACTATCATTTGCACTCACCATAATTAAGGGCTGCCGTCAAGTACGACACGAAGTGGGGAATCAGTGGACTGGAAAGAAAACGAAGTAATATTATGGTGTAGTCTGATGCACTTGTTCATAATGTGTAAGGCATTTGTATGGAAGCCCTTGATAGAAGGACTTGGGTTTGGATCAATTATACATTTTTCCAAGTGCAAATCATGCAATTAGCACGTTTTAATGGCTGGGTTTCTTGGTCTGCTCCGTAACAATTGATGATATCCCATTTAAAAATTTATTCTCACTATGAATGTGGGAGCTGAGAAATTGATCTTCTTCTTATAGTCATCAATGTCAAGGTGCGGGATTGGATAATGAGGTTTACTACTAAGGCCTCAATAAATTGACGTTGATATTGATTGGGCCTTGCGAGTCAAATAAAAAAAATGCGCACATTATGTTACTTTAGACAATTAAATATAGATATTTGTATTACACCAAGGAAGTATGCGCATTATGTATTATTGCATTGCACTAAAAATTGATGACTTCATTTTGTGAGTTATGTGTTGCGGTTAATTAGTTTCTAAAAATCGCAAGCTTCCTTAATTTAAACCATTTTGCATTTCCCGCCCATTCGTACTTACAATCATTCAAATTGAAAATACTCTTGACTTGTGCTAATTCGGAAGTAATCAATTGCGGCTTGGCAGCATCCGACCCACAAATTGCAACATGTGGCACTCAATTAGCAAATACACGGAAATAACTCGTCGCTTTTAACACATCCAAATTCCTGAGTTATAAATTAACTGCCTCCATTGGAATGTAACCCAATTAACATTTATATTGACAGTTGCAGTTCCATCTGTATGCTTCGCCATATTTTAAAAAACAAATTACATCCCTGTTCGTTCTTGGCGGGCCATAAAAACATTAGGTAAAAACATCTGAAATGGGATAGGGTAAGTGTCAGAAATGAGGGTACGTGCTGGGCAGCAGCGTTACTTTTGCATTTGGGGAACAAAAAAACGCTGCACGATGCAACGCATGCGCCTACGTTG
>JAAXYW010001810.1:0-18806 GCA_036851895.1 Orthonychiurus folsomi | reverse complement strand
GATGATAATTTAGAAAATTTCCTGGTTTCACTGATGCCATATATGCCAACGTCAAACGCGGCAACGGAATCTTCAAAACAAAACAGAGTCGGTTCTTGTTCTTGTGGATCAACTATAAAAATCTCTCCATTTCCAGAACAGACAAGTATTTTTCCATCCAGTTGAGACAGCGATAAGAATATGGCGGGAAGTTGAGTTTTCCTGAAATCACAAAATAATATAACTAAACTGACCATTGAACTTAAAACACATTCTAATTTCCAATACTAGTAATGAGCAATCAGAACACAACAAAAATGAATTAAAAATTACCATTGAATTTTGTCTTCCTTTGCTATCACAATTGTGCCGTCAATAGACGCCAGAGCATAAGAACCGTCATCAATCTTGGCAGACGGCATAATATTTCCAATCAATTGCGTTGTAATATTCGGGCTCATGATTTTGTTCTTATTCAGGTCATAGTGTTCAATGACGATATTGTCCGAGGAGGATGGCTCACTTCTATAAAACGGGTGCAGTTTTATTATTTAAACAGTGAGGTCTTTAACATTAAAAATAAACTTCATAAAATTACGCACTCTTTCCGGACGGCTTGAAAGCTTGCTGAAGTAGAAGGCGTACAAGTGCTTGCCTCGGATGAGATAGTTGTTGCAGAGCTCATGACTTTGTTTTGTTCTAATCCCAGAGATACGGCAGTACTTCGCCGGCGTCGTCGGTGGCTTTCAGTTATTTGAGTAAGGTTTGCACCAGGATGTCCTACTAGAATCGAAACTAATTCACCTCTGCGATGAATAGCCACTGAACCGATTTGATTCGCAAATTCCCACTTGTTAAGGGCAACAAGTCGCCCGTCATAGATGTCATTTAATAAGTTCTCATGTGTGATGTCTTCTTTGCTCAGCGCACTTGACCCTAACTGTGGAGAGTAGATAAAGTGTACTATGATTCGTTTAAAATAACTACAGCTTTGATACAAGTAATTTTCAACATACCGATTCTTCCCAGACTTCCAACTTCCATTGATAGGTTCGTAGAACACGATCGGTTAATCCCACAACCATTTCCAAAAGACCGTCGCCATTAACATCCGCTAAATGCAGAACTTTTGTATTAGGTGGAATTCGCTGAGAATGAAACGGAAATATAAAACAATCTGATGTTGAAAACTGTGGTATAGTGTCCGATTCAGCTTCCTCTTCCACATTTTTTTCTTGATGCTGGAGTTCGTGCTCCACATCGAAGACATGACACCAACCCTCTACTGTTACAGCGACTAGTACATTTCGACGAGTATTGAGTAAATCCCCGACTGCTACTGCTGATAATGTTCCAAGATCCACTGATTTGCAAATGCACTTGTTGTCACGGAATATGCTTAATTCCCCTTCCGTGCTCCCAAGCACAAACTCATTTAACCCATCATTATCACAATCTCCAAAACAAATGGCATTTTGCAAGACACTTCCACTAAAACTAAGTTCCACACATTCTACTAGAGAAAGAGTTCGCATTTTGTATATCGGTTGTATAAATTTGTTGTTTGATTTAATTACATTGCATAAACTAACACGGATTTCACGGCGGCGAACATTATTTGTCCATGGACTTTTACAACGCAAATCGGAGTTCTATCAAATTCTAAATTTTAGCATGTCTCACGCTCTATATGTTTCAAAGAACCAGGTTCACAAGTTGACTCAGACGTTAACATTTGCCAACGGGAAGGTGGCCAAACAATACACTTCGCTTTTGATCTAATTAGTCCCAAAGCCACTGGTCCGAAAATGTTTGAGTCGAGAGAATTTACGTGATGATCTCCTTCTACCCAACAATGGCCAACCGGAACTCGAATGAACGGCTTTTTGTACCCTCGCGTTTCAACAATGTCGCCCTGTAAATTTAAAAATAACATATATGCATTGCTGAGCATACAAAACCACATTAAACACCTGATGCCAAACAGTTTATAAAGAAACCAAAATCAGTCACTTGGCATGGCCTATGCCAATTATAACGCAACGTCGCAGCCAGTTACAATTCAAGTGAGGTAGGTCAGGCTAGATCAAGAAAGTCAAAAAGACGCATATTTGTGAAAAATGTGGTCACAACTGGTTGTGATGAGTTTGGAAGTATTAAATCTTGGCCTGCTTAGCGTCACCAAAACCCATTTATACTTTATTCTACTGGAGTAGGCAAGAAATTTTGAACACATATGAATGAACAAAATGAGTAATAGAAAGTCTGATGCCAAGGCACAGAACAAAACCAGACAGGGACACCACTACAATAATAATAGCTTGAATCAATCAAGTGTCAAAACTGACTTCAATGTTAATGTACAACAAATTCTTCTAACAGCATCAGATTAAAATGTTAACATAATAAAACACTGGATTTGAAACACTCAGTTCTAATTATGGTTCCAAACTTAGTACGCAATTCTAAAACTGTTTACAAAATTCAACTTGTTAACAGGTAATAGCTTAAATCAACGAACCGCAAGTCCAATGACTCGTTTAATAATGCGCTGCTCAGGATCCCTCGGAGAAATCAATGCAACAATGTCTCTGCAATGTTATTTAAAATAAAGCAATCATGTTTCCTGTGTACATTGTATCAGTATGATGTAACATATAATTTAAATAATACTTACCCGCGGCTGATTCGATCGTAAGCATTTGTGGCTGAAATAATATTAAAGAAACACATTATTCATCCATTCGTTTCATACAAATTTACTAACTACAACTAGTGCAGCTTAGGAATGTATGTCTTTTAGACTTTAAATGTATACTTGATGATTGCTTACCAACTGGCCAATTATGGAGGAAGACGTAGTCGGTTGTGGCAAGAGGATCGGGATTGAGGACTGGTTGCATTGAGAATCCTTCAACTTTGGCAACATATCCAATGACATCGACAATTGTAACCCCAGCGGGGATACCAAATGCGATAGTTTTGAGTAAACTTTTGAAACTTGGCGATGAAAGCATTGGGTGAAGGTCACTCGGGGACCACGTAAAGGATTTTGACGACGACAACGAAGATCCCACACCGCACTTTGAACTAGGATGTATGGGTCCAACTTTCTAATGATCCAAGTTTTCGCATTCAAATTGGGTCTTTTCACACTGCGAGGAACATAGTCGTAGGGGAGCGGCTCTGTTTGAAAGAAGAATTGGGATTTATGATTTAACTGGAAGGTAAATGGATTTGGATGTACGATAAACACCTAATATGATAATCACACTAATTAATTGGCTGTTAAAACAGCCTCCAATTTACGAGGCGCTCTCTTTAAAATTTAACCCTCGTAGTAGCAATCACGACTCTCAACAAATATCATGCACGATGACTGACTTCAATGTTAAACGTGGTGCCGCGAATTTCACGAGGCACGAATAGCGTCGCATGGTTTATACTGAGAGGCAAATGTTTGTTTTGGTATGGAATGCAAAATCTAAATGCTGCGGCAGAAATTGAATTTAGAATTTTTGGATAAAAAATTACATGCACTAAACTACTGTTAAACCAACCCGCCACCGATGCATGAACATGAACTTCTTCTCATGTACAAAGTGTATTTTATTATGCTAATAAATACGTCGAAATCCAAAAGCAATAGCGGAGCGGAGTTAACTCAGATTGATTTTTTTCTATCATTTTTTGAAAGAGACTGAATTGAACATGAATGTGTCCGAAGCATTCCAAGATTGAAACTCGGTATCTTGGGCTTATTAAAGCAATGAATGGGTAGAAAACAGCGAGTGTACTTAAAATTATAAGAATTACAATAATTCTACTGTAGCGTCCATTTCTTGGCCGCATACTTGACGATACAAAAGCAACACACAAAGCAGTTTGTCTAAACAGATCTAGGAGAAATATTTGAATTATTAACAGTCAAACTAACACTTCCACTGCCCCGGCGCAGTACGGGAAACAAGTGAAAGCAATACGAACAAGCAAGAATTTACCCTTACGGGTAAATGCCTTGCCTGAATATCTCAATATTGCAACACTCGGAAAACCATGTCGTAGTCCCAATTCAAGGTTCTGATGATCCTTGTCAGGAAAGCGATAATAATTCTTATTTGTTAAGAGCAGGACTGCGATAGTACATACGATGTACATTTACATAATTTGGAATTTTAGTTTTTGATCTAAATGACGCGTCGCATGGATCACACATAAATCCAAATATGCTTTGAAGCGGCCTCTTAACACAATCTGAAACAATTTTAGGCAATTAAAATTTTCTGTCCACTTGGATTGAAAACGTAGACACGTGTAAATTAATGCAAAGATTAGAGTCCTCAAATAATGTGTAATATATTGAGATAATCCTGAAAAGTTACCACTTATCCATGCTTACCTCTGTGCACCTTAGTTTCACAAGATCTACACTCCAAAAGTGTTTTGTCGTCCGGTTTTGTGTGACATTTCATACAGGTTGGGCAATATGCACCCTTCTTTGTTAGCTTATGACAAGCTACACACAGGGAATGAGTGTAATATTTGGGTGCCCTTTCAGTTTTCTTGAACTAAACACGTAAATAATAACATAGCAATTGAGCAAATTACTTGAATGTTCTAAGAAATCCAACTCAGACGAGGCCTTACCACGTGGTGCCAATCCGCCAACCTATCATCTGTAAAGTAAGCAAAAGATTTTCATTAATCGACAATAACCAAATCAAGTTTGATGACACTGTCAATATTATTGCTTATCCCTCAATGGGGCAACTCGCCCTTGGATGGAAAAGCGGGACACATTTCCGTCCGAAAGTGATTTAGAAAGAAGTCTCTACGATGGTATATAAACAAATAAAATTATTTACCGGGAGATGGTTGAGTTGCAGAGCAAGAATGGCAAATCGAGCAAACACGGCAATGCCATCGCCCAGTTGGTACTTTTCGTAAGCCAACGCAATATATATGATATCTACAGAAAAAAGCATTGTTTAATCTACTGAATCATTCGCTCACGTTTGTGTCCATATCAACTTATTGTCTGAATATTCGAATACGCAATATTGCGAAGGGGTACACAAGGCTCCAGTATTAATAGGGAATTTAGGCATACCCTCGGTCACACAAGTCACAAAAAAGCATCTTGTCTTCGTCCGCTGGATCATTGCACTCGATGCAATTTTTACAATCCGTGCATTGCCAATCATATTTTTTGATGAATGGCAACATGTCCAAAGATAATTCCAAACACGAGGGGTGGTCTACAAAAATAATACTGGCATGAGTCTTAAGTAAAACTTAGTAATTCAGGTAACACGTTGCTCAATACATACTTGCGACATCGCACTTTGTACAATGAATGAGAGGTTCAGGAAATCCATCCTTATTTTTGCTACAGTCCCCGTCACACGATTTACACATGAGGTTTGGTGATACAGATAAATCCGGTTTCTCGTCAGTTTCAATTGGTGTAGGGACCATACTACTGGAACCAATTGAATTTGAATTATCCTCCATCTTGATCTCACTCTGAGAATCGGAGCTATCGCCATCAGAGGAAGATCTGAAAAAAGGCGGAATTGAATTTCAGAAATAATTTCAGATGCTAAAAATTCAAATCACTTACGATGAATCCGAATCCGAAGTAGAGTCATCTGAATCGGACGCACTACAATCTGAGTCAACTGCATAACTCTTTTTTTCGTGTGGTAAAACTGGACCGTAGCAAACTGTATTTAGAGGTAAATACTTTAGCTCTGCCGGAGTGTATCTGTTTAAAATGCAAAGTTAAAATATTAAGCAAGAAATTCCCATTGTGTCAGGTTGATTTCAACTACCGTGTTAAATTTTGAGGATTTGAGGTTAAATTCGTGCATACCGTTTGTAATTGTCGCAGAACTGCCCTCCCAAAATCGCAACTGGATAATAACCCACTTTAGTGGCTTCAGGAGGCACGTATTTCATTCGATGTTTTTGAGTGTGGAAGGTATAAGTTTGCAAGTCAAATGAATAACTTCTCTCCTCATTTCGTTCTCTGTTCAAATTAGCATTCCATCGAGCTGCAGACCTTACAATTCTTCGCATGAATTCGGCAGACCGATCCCTAACTACGCCAGGACAAGGTGTCAACTTCTGTTGGAGTAACTCCAATTCTCGTCGCTCCTGGATGACTTTTCTAAATGCTTCATATTTGTCTGGGAAATCATTGAACATAATATCCAATACATCGTTGCTGAGTAAAGCTGTTAACCCCAAGTCACACTGCGTTTCTGAAACAATTTTCTTTCCGTGTAGGAAATCCCTCTCCTCTACTTCAACAACACGTCTGGTCACGTCGGGGTATTTTCGTTTGAAAGATTTCACCCCAAGGTACTCCGATACTTGTTCCTGCAGCATATACTGGTCAGCATTCGGCTCATTTGGCCAGCCGTACTCAAAGAGAGTATCAGCTGTCACTGGCTTTCTGCAAAATAAAATATACCGCCAAGCATGAGCATAGTTGAGGATAATGGGTCTTTCTTTTGTTGAGGTAAACTGTCATAGATCGATTTCCACACGTTGACATTTGATTAGGGTTAGCTCGAGACAAAGCTACAATAAAGAAGAGAGGAGATAAGGCTAATTTTAATTTCGAGTATGTCTTAATGTCTTAGGTAGTTCTGGAAATTTTAAAAAAAATGCAAAGCTGTAGCTTTGAAATGAGCTATCACTTGTTAGAATCAAAGTCGAGTTATGAAATCTCGAACCCTCAATAATAAAAAACAATCACCCTGAAATTGTTCAAGTAAAAAGCAAGCAGTAGTATAAATCTGATAAATCAATGTATATGTTAGATTTTCGCAACTAGATTGCTTATAGAAAATATTAAACTAGTAATTCGTATATACGTAAGGGGGTAGGAAGTGACTACAACAACCAAGCCTAATTATGTTGATCCTCGCATCCGGCTCTAATCCAAACCTATATCGAACAAATTTATAAGTTTTGTATGTTGGTTGTCGCATTTGTAATTCGTTACGTGAATTACTGGGAGTGGGATTGCTTCCCTACACTAGGCGTGCAACTTGAGACGATTAGGAATCGGTTGCCTTAAAGCATTAAAGTCGTAGAACTGGTTAGAAATTGTCAACCTTTCTTCGATTGTCTCCTTGGTGAATTTTTTCATTTTAATCAGTCCTGCTTCTCCAGTGACAGAAGTACTAGTTGAACTTAAGTTGCTCACTTGCGCTGTGTCATCGGCATCTGGTGGACCCACATCTAAGCCAAACAATTATCATTATTAATGCAGTTTTGTAGTGCACCACAGTGCCTGAGTTGTAGAGTACATGTACGCTTACTTGAGTTAGATGTTGAAGTAGGCTTAATGTCTGCACTCATGCGAGTTTCTTCCTCAAACACTTGCATAGGAATTTTGTCAATCGGCGTCTCAATTTTGGCCTTCGGCAACTTCGGCTTCGGGGTTCGTGCAGCTTTAGATACGCCACCTCCACGACTTCCTCTTGGAGCTCGAGCGCCTAGCATTAAACGCACAACACTTACAATGCAAAGTGAATGCAATAAATAGAATGCAAAAATTCATACAACTAATTACAATTGTCGTTCGTAATTAAGTCGTCCAGTAATAAAATAATAACTTTACCCCTAGTGATTCCACCCCGGACTCTTGGTTTACGGGCCCGTCCCCTTGTGGCCGGAACTAAAGGCTCTCCAGTAGGCTGTACCTCTTGCTCAGGATTAGAATCTTGCATTGCCGCTTGACTCAAAACAGCTTCTACAATGGAATCCACGGACGCGGAGGCAGCTTCTCGTGTCATACGATTCTTCAGAGTCGAACCTCTTGGTCGACCACGTGGCTTGCCAGTGCTTGGACGACCTCTCCCACGTCCTCTTGGTGCTCTGACACTTTTCACGTCGCTATTTGTCTCAATCATTAATCTATTCCCGAGTTCAGTTCCTGCAAAACTAAACATTCTTTGTTCCTCGTCTTGGCCTTCTCCGCCTTCTGAAGGAAAAGTCGAAGTAGCAAGTTGCAAACTTTCCCGTTTAGGCACTTTGAAGGGTGGTGATCCCGTCGCAAACTGTCTGGTCGGTTTTCTCTTCCTTTCAGTTCTTCGAGCAGGACCACCTTCAGATTTGGATCCGCGTGGACGACCACGCTTCCTCTTCTCCACGACTGGAGGATGCTCTGCTGTAGCAATTGTCTTAGAACTGGGTATCAGAACCGCCTTGGTCATTGGCGAGATAAGAGGCTGATACCTCTGAGTAGTTTTAACGTGAATAATTTCTGGTTCAACTTCATCCGGTTCTGATGTGTCGCCTATTTGTATCAGTTCAACGTTTTGCAATTTGCTGATTTTATCCAGCATTTGTAAAGGAATGGAGCGGGGCTTGGAAGGATCCCCTTTCTGAAGGTCTCCGCCGATTATGTTAGAGGTGTATTGCTGGCTGCCCTGCTTTGCATTGGTCTGTGCTTTAGAATAGCTAGCTTTCGAAGGTGCTGGCAATATGCTGATGGTCGGAGAAATTTCAATTTCATGTGGAAGATGAACCACATTGGAACCCACTGAGCCTTGGGACTCTGAATTGGACTCATCGTCGTCACCATCGTCCGATTCCTCATTTGAACTAGGCATTCTAGCCTGACTTTCTGCTACCATTGGAGCAGTTCTTCGAATGTGTAACTTAATACCTTGCTGTCCCACATGAGAAGAGCTTGAAACAAGGGACGTTGATGATGGTAACCCACGTCGATCGTACGGTAAATTTGATCTTGTTTGGATAGAACTAGCAGCAGCCCGCATTCTTGGGTCAAAAAATTGATAGGTTGACGTTGAAGCGTAATAATTCGAACCATATCGGTTGTCAACCTGAAGCTCAGCAGGATCTAGCGCTTCTTCCTCCTCCACTTCTTCCAAAATTTCATCATCCCCTTGGTCAACCTCAACAACCTCCATGGTATCAAATGCTGGTCCCATGTGCTCGGGTTCATCATCCAAAATCTCTGCTTCATTTCCAGCATCTTCAATCTCTTCTTCGTCAAGTTCCTCGCCGTCGTCTTCCCCATATTCTCCAGAGTCCTCATTTGTTAAGTCTGCAAGCCTAATTTGCAAAGGCATTACTCTTTGCTGTTGTTGCGAAGTTGATGCGGAAGGGAACTGCTGCTGCTGTGGTATTTTCTTAGGTGTTGGTCGGTAATTCGTTGAGCCGAGAGATTTCTCCAGAAACATTTCGAAGGAGCCAACATTTTTTTCAAGATTCTGGCTAGCCTGTCCAGCCGGAGCTTGAGACGGAGGAGAAATTTGGTCAAATAGTTTTCTGACCATATGCTTCTCGGACGCATCAGCTGCACGTGAGGTTGGGGTTGCAGACAAATATTTATTTTTTTGAAATTCCGATTGCGCGGATTCAGATTGTGCAGAAGTGTCATCTTCATCATCAAAACTCTCTGAATCCATTCTTCCGGTTATTGTGTACTGTTACTACGAATAAAAATAAAAATTAGAATGACTACTTTCACGCAGAGAAAGCCTGTAGGAAAAACGTTTTTTCAAATGTTCAGTTTTTAGCGCTGGCAGAACCTACCTGCAAGTGCTAAACCGTGGCTCTTCGTCTAAATTAATATGAAAAGTGCTTATTCGTGTACAAATAGGGGAATAAAACTGGGAAGTGGTGGGGGGTCAATGGCCAAGCGTTTTTACTAACTAATCTTGTAAATTTGTTTTTTATTCCAACACAGACTTCCACATCAATCTTATTCGTTCATCCCAACACATAATTAACCTATTCGGTCCTAAGAGAACGATGCTAACTTAAAAAAATTAAATCTGTTATTTTCACTGTGAATTGAAAGTAGAAGATAGTAACACAAGACGCATACATCATGTAATATACAATTCATGAACGAAGGGGAGTCAAACTGATGTAAATATCTACCGCCAAAAATGAAGACCAAAAACTTTGCTAACTTTATACAAAGCTATTCACACCATTAATAAAACTATAAGTAAATAAAGCTTACATTCCTTGCCCCCACGGTTGCCTTCTTCGTAAAGCCAATTGCGGAGTGGAATTGTTCTTGTAGAATAGAAGTATAATTGGTTTCGTTGTCGTCGGTTAAAATTTGGTGTGTCCTCGGCGCCGTTCAGACGACAAGTCCGGTCCTATTCAGGCTGGATTAAAAATTGGCGGCCACTCCAACCGAAGCCTTTCATAAAATCCTGCATTGAAGACGAAGTTTCCCTTCATCCCTTTGCTTTGCTCTATGAGCAATTCAAATTTGATCTAACAAGTTTGCCGAATTATTGCTAGTAGCCATCTAGCCATATAAATACTAGCGCGTGCCTTAAACTAAGTACAAATTACCTTTTCAAATTATTTCTGGCCCTCAAATGAGGACGTGGGTTCGAATCCCACTTCATGTCAGCGAGCTTGTGTGGCGTGGGTGGTATGGTCTAGTCCTCAATAAATACTAGATCGCCGTCATGTTTTGAGACGTCTGGGGTAAATCCTCCGTCGACTCGCAAAATAACTTAATGTGCTAAACTGTAGATTGCAATTGTCTTGCACTCAGAGGAGCCTACCCCTGTGTAAGGTGTACTTATTTTGCATAACTGTTCCATCTGTGCATACTAAAGAGATGTATGAAAATATAAAATTCGAAAAACAGCAGTCTAAATACCCGTCCTGTCAGATATGCTAGTCTGCATTTTATGTGATTATATTTATTTGATGAAATAGCGTAATTATTCACAAACTATCCTATCCACAGATATGATACTTGCAAGCAAAACTAAACAAAACTAACCTCCCGTTTTCCTACCTTTCTGCTCGAATTCATTCCAACTATATGCAGAATGTTCTCGAAGATTAAATTTGTTACTAGAAAATATATTATAATGTTGAGGTCATGCTACAAAATAAATATATCTAAGACCAGTGCTGCTGATATTACGTACATGATTTTATTCTCAAAATCCTAGCTAAGGACACATGTAAATTGTTTTACGTTTTGTTTTCGAAGTGGGTTTGCTATCTAGGTCATTATTGTTTCGTAGATCTCTAGGGGTTGTTGTTTTCCAGGGGATTTCGTAGTTTTCCACAGGGCTTTCGTAGATTTCTAGGCTTCTTTATGCGGCGCGAAGGTTCGGAGTAGTTAAGAATTTCGTAGACGTTTGGGGAATTCGGCGTTGAGATCCTGGCGAAGTTCAGTGATACGGTGATTTCTTCTTGGCATCCTTCTTAGTTTGTTGCTGCTCCTTCCATGCTGGATCCGCGGAACGCAATGACATCCTAGTAGTCGGCGGCGCTGGCTCGGCAGTCTTGTCCTTCTTCTGACGCGGGGCCTTTGGCTGGACAGCTCTCTTTGGTGGTGGACACGATTCAGACTTGTTTTCACGTTTGTTGCCTCGTTGCTTGGATCGTCCTGCAATATAATATTTTAGTTCGATTAGTTAATGCGAAGCATTTTAATTATTTAGTATTAATAGACTGTATTAAAGTGTGATGCCGGTACTCACCTCTTACTGCAATTGTAGGTGCTACAGCTTGGGGTGATTGTTGAGTGTCGAATTCCTCTCCTCGTGGTTCACCGTCTGAAATTCACAAGAATTAATTAATTTAGTTTGTATGGTGTACCCAATTTCACACAATAACTATAAATCAGTCAGCGATAAGTCGTTAAAATCCGTACCACATTCCCCACAAATTTATTTTCTAACGCTATGCTAACTGAAGCTTGAAACCCGTCTAACTACATACTCAAGTGCTCTAATTGATATCTGGAAATGCAAAATAATGCAATGTTCAAATACTTTCCGAGGTATACCAAAACACAAGTACAAAATACTATACCAAATACTCTGGCAAAATACAAGTACAAAATACTTGAAGTTGGGCAACGCCATCAAAATGCAAAACACTGTATTTTAAGCACTTTTACAAAATACCAAACACTTTTAGCATTTCTATGCTAATTTTATATCACCCTTTCTACTTTTGCATACTTTTAACTACTTTCGAAAACATAGCAAACTACTAAAACTAAAACAACTATAGGTGTTTTTACTTGTTGGCGTTAAGTTTAACGATTGTGGAAAAATAAATAAGGTCATTACTTAATGTTTTCTAGCCCCTGCTATCCGCACCACACGCGCCACCATTCTCCCTACATTTAGATGGAAACGACAAGTTCCCCAGTGTTTGCGTAGAAAAAGTATTTTAAATACTTTCCATTCACTTAGGATTTTCAAAATACTAGTACCTCATAACAACAAAGTGGTCTACACCACATAGTTTGATATTCAATTTGAGTATTATATTTCCCAAAGTGGCATTCTGACATTTCCGGATATTTTCTTCCGCCACGCACTGGAAGCAAGCGTCCTGGAAGTAAAAACAGATTGCGATTGCCTCGGACTGCTCGAATGCTCTATACACCACCAAGCCTCTTCTTGGGAATCGATGAAAATTACGTCGTCTCTGCGAGCGAATTAGATTCTACAAACACATTTGTCATTTATATCCGTGAACGATTGAGCGAAAGAGTTTTTAGAGCAATATTGTAGATTTGTTCTATTTCCTCAACGTTTAAAACTTCTTGTCCTCGCATATTGTTGATAATTTTGGAAAGCCATTTAGTCTCAATTACTCACTTGCTCTCGTTCACGGATATGACAAAGGTGTTATTACAGTAGAATCCAATTCGCTCGCAGAGACGACGTATTACTCACAGAGGCGACGTATTACTCGCAAAGACGCTGTCTTTGCGAGCGAGATGTCGTTTCTGCGAGCGAGACGTCGTCTCTGCGAGCGAATTGGATTCTATTGTAATAACACCTTTGTCATATCCGTGAACGAGAGCAAGTGAGTAATTGAGACTAAATGGCTTTCTAAAATCATCAACAATATGCGAGGACAAGAAGTTTTAAACGTTGAGGAAATAGAACAAATTTACAATATTGTTCTGAAAACTCTTTTGCTCAATCGTTCACGGATATATAAGACAAAGGCGTTTGTAGAATCCAATTCGCTCGCAGAGACGACGTACTTTTCATGGATTCCAAGAAGAGGCTTGGTGGTGCATAGAGCCTTCGAGTAGTCCGAGGCAATCGCAATCCGTTTTCCAGATAACTTAGTGGCGTTCTTCCTTCTTCGATTAGTTTAAGGCCCGAGTTGACGAATGACGACTTCTGCAACAACTTTGGCTTGATCTCTTGGTTCACAGGTCCAGCATCTTTAGCCGTCTCTCCCTGCAAATCACCATTCAAAACGTTTGTGAAACTCGCATTCAATAGTTCCTTAAGAGATAAGGTTTCCCTAGCAACGATTGAGAAATCTTAAAAGGAGTTAGAAAATACAATTTCACTGAATTAAAAAAAAAGATTTTCGCACTTGAGAGCGAACGTGAACACATTTTACTCGAATAACGTAACAGTATAGCAACACAACTTATTTAATTTAACAATTAATTGGGCGAGCGAGCGTAGCGAGTGAGTCCTTCTATTCGAAGAGATCGGCCCCGTGTCTGCGTCTGCCGTAAACAAACTATGGTTGCCATGTAAACGACTTATTAGCTCTGCCCCTATTCGACAAAATTTGCATGTTGTCTGTCTGTCTGCCCTAAACAAACTATCGTTGCCATGTTAGGCGGAGCGTATGTGCTACCTTAAATTTTGAAGCTTACATTTCTAATGTCTTGACGACTTTAACCACTCCTATCTGACAATTCTAAATACTGGCGCTGAAATAACCTAATGGTCCTTTTAAGAGACACAAGCACTCCGAAAAGCAAAAAAAAATATTTAATTATTACCGAGCACGTATGCTTTAGTATATGGCGCAGGTGTTGCGATCGTGCTGTCCGTTCACAGTGCAGTGACATTGAGATTATAACCTACAAATGAATGACAAGCTAGGTGACTAGAGTTGATTGGAATTAAAACGGTTAAAAAGCCCTATTTCCTAAAGTGTAAAGGATTCCATGTTGCAATAAATGAAACACAACACCTGCCATACACCTGCCAATGTGCATATGCTGCAGGACTATGTGTTGAGTAATTATATCCTAGCCAAACTACTATATACTTGTGGATGTGCCGTGTGAGTAGCGCAAATATTTGATTGGCGTTGCATTCAGATTTGATTGTATTATGTAGGAAGCACACTTAAACTAGTAAGTTTATATTCAGATATGTGATCAAAGTAGGAAGCAACAAAGGTGCTTAAATGGACTTGACACAGGTTTGGTAACGCTGTGTAGGAAGCAAGGGTGTCCTGATCTGATTGCATTGTACAGGAAGCAAGGTTGTTTTATAGACTTTACAAGCAGACCTGATCGCGTTATGTAGGAAGCAATATTATTTTGTGGAGCTACACACGGATCTGGCCAGATTATTTAGGAAGCAGAATTCTGTGGCTCCACATTGTGTTAGCAATCAAGAGTATTTTGTAGAATTAGCATTCTTTATGTATATTAGCCCTGATCATACTGTTTTGGGGAGCATGAATGTCGAATGGACTTTACACACAAACCTAATCACTCCGTATAAGAAGCTAGGGTGTTTCATCTTCATTCACACAGATCTGACCATACTGTATAGGAAACTGTGGTGTTTTATGGACTTTTCACACGTTATTTCTAATCACAGTGTGCGGGAAGCAAGGGTGTTTCATGGAGATTTCATCCTGATGTCATCAAATTAAATCATACATACATTGTTGTCGCACGGATGTTTACTTTAAGTTGGGATCATGCATATACACGGAAAGTAAAATTACATCATGTGATATATCATTAATATCATATGTGAAACTGTGCTCGCTCGCCCTACTAAGACAGACAAAGACGGGATGGCTTAAATCATATTGTAGGAAACAAATGTAAAAAAAACTAATGTTATCAGTTGGCCATGACAAGTCATCCTTGCTGGTAGTTCATTTTTGAATCAACAAATTAAAAACAAAACAATAAGGTTTCCATTGTACTGGCCTACCTTTTGAAGGTGAGTTGTTTGATCTACCTTGGGGTCAGCCATAATCTATAATCATAACCCCGAAGTTAACCCAGAACTCAGCAAGCAGTGCCTCATTTGCCATTCCATACCTACAGGACAGAAATGCCAGCCATCTTACTCCGAGCATGCCTTCACGCTATGCCTTCCCCTACCTAGCATGTCAGCCATCTTAGCATCAAAAACCACGCCTTGCTTTTTGGCATGCTAACCTATCTACACTCCTCAACCGAATACCTCAAAATCCTCTCGTCTTCCGCTCCGTTTATCCCACCAAAATTAATTCAAAATTGCTTACTTCCTCCTCCTCGAGGAGCTCACCGGCCTCCGCGGGACCCGTCTCCATTTTCCCCGCCGTAGCCACCACCTCTGTGTGGAGCACCACCAAATCCACCACGATTACCTACAAGACCAAGTCCACAATTCGATCAATTTGCTGGCGGTACTTTCTACTTTACTAGTAACTAGCAAAAGTAAAAATACATTCAACGCGCCTCTGGTCTCTCCACGTCAAAGAATTCCATAAAAATAACTTTTCAAAACAAAAAAAATTAACACTAAGCAAAAAAATGATCCAAATACAATCCTTACCAGTACCAGGCATGATGAAGATTGTATTTATCGATGAGGATAATGTGAAGAGGGAAAAAATTGTTCTAAGAGCAGAGAAGATTTGGTTGACTCACAGATTGCAATACAGGCTGGACCTCGAATGAGTGAAATGGAGCGTTTGAGCGTCCTTTTTAGGAGGAAGAAGAAGCCAAGAAAAGAAACCGCCGACCGACCCCTCCTTCATCCCAGTGAGGTGGAAATCCACCCTAGTCCCATGCCAAATGTACATGCCCATCCTTCAACACAGATGCCATGCAATTAACCCCAGAACAGAACATATACGACATGAGGACGACATCCTCCTTGCACACCTTCAACACATTTCAGTAATGGCGGATTTGTGAGCAGAAAGAAACCAAGTTGTTGGCGTGATTGGTCGGTTGCTGTAAACTAGAACCAACGACATCCTTCCTTCCCTTCAATAATGCGCAGTTGAGCAATGGCCGATTTCTGGGCAGGGAAAAACCAAGTTGTTGGTGTGATTGGTCGGTTGATGTATGGAACCTGGTCACGATGCGATTGCATCACGCTGTTTGCTCTTTGGTATGGACATATAGGCTGGAAAATGTATTTGTAAGCTTACATGTCTTTAGTATTTTCAAGTCCTCAGCCTCATATTCACAAAAATCTTTAGCCTCACATTCATGGTCTACCGATCCAGATTCACATTGGTATCCAGCCTCACATTCCTGATCTTTCTTATGATCGCCGCAGCCTTTCTCCTCATTATATTCTTTATCTTCGCCGTCTTCTTCTTCTCCACCGTCTTCACTGTCTTCTTCGTCGTCACTGTCATTTTCACTGTACTCTTCGTCGGTATTGATGTTTTCTAAATCTTTGCAGCTTTCATCTTCATAATTTTGATCACTAGTGCTGGCACTGGAGTCACTGGTTGTACTAAAACTATATAGTAGTATTGTTGCTTCCTTAGTTATTCCTTTGAGAATGGTTTCGACGCTTTTCGGCGTCCTCAGTTCCAGCGCCGCAGCATTGCATTGTCCAAAGGTTTTATGTTAAAACCCTTGCTTTCTGTTCCATGCAGTTTAGAATCTAACTGGTCCTCTTCATTGCGGTGAACGTTATTAACTAGCCTTTTATCAAATTTGTCAATAATTTCCTTGGTGTCATCTCTCTTCTCCTGGGGACTGTTCAAAACTAACAAGTCTTTTTGGTTTATCTTATTATTCATTTCCCATTTATGAATATGAATGCCAACATTATGGTTATTATCGGGGCCTTGGTAATAAAGCCCCACTATTATCTGTATTGCAATGAGCCCACCCAATGACCTACACCTTCCAAAAAATGTAATGCTAGGCGTAAGTTATGTCTAAGCCATTTCGTACAAAATGAAGTGGTACTTACTATAAAGCCCGGAGAAAAAACTTGCTTGATTAAACAATAAAATATTATAATAATTATTCATTTATTATACTTTAATTTCACGTCTGCTCGCCAGTACATGTATTAGATCAGCAATAGATATAGATAAAATAGAAGCTATTATTGGCTTACGTACGCGTACGCTTGTACATGTATGAATTAGAATATTCCGGGGGTGAAGTCTGTCTAAATATAGAATAGAGACGTATCACAGCAATAACTACACTTAGCCTACCGGAAACCAAGCACGCCTGCTGACGATATTTGACTGGATTGAACACTTAAAGTTCGGTAATTATGAAACGTTGAGAAACACTGAAACGGCTGAGAACAATATATCTTAAGATTGCCATTAGCAATTTGACATCGATTCTATTCTGGGGTCAACTCTTTTGAGATTAACAGGCCTTCGACTTTTATAAATCGAAGCGCAAAGCATTATTCCAATAAATATACAAATACAAAAAACTACAACTAAAATTGAGAAAGCAAGTGTGTCCATTGATGGAATAGCGGGTGCTGTCGAGATGGACTCCGTCGCATTGACCATATAGCCAAGTGCCCAGCCTAGTGTCTTATTTTCGACCTATTAGAGAACACGCATCATAATTCTAATCACAAGGGCACATTTAAGGATATGCTCAAAGTGTACTTACAGTATTTTCAAATTCAATATTTGACCAAAGATCATTTGAATCAAATTGGTACACCTCGCTCAATAAGGTGATCACAAAAATTGCTTTAAAGCACAATTCTTGCTGATTTCTTAGCTCTTTGACTGCAATGAAGAATGGATTCATTCAATTGAACAACGTCCTCAAGTATGTATTAAAACTGTTCAAACAAAAAATAATTATTAACCTTTGCTCTCTCCAACGCTTGTTCGTATATCGCTCATTGAAGAATTGCAATGACGCTTCGTCTTGGCCATGTACTCATCTCTGCTTGCGTTCTTATTGAGTTTCAAATTTTGTTTTGCGTAAGCAAACCCGGAAAACCCCTGCGGAATTGTGTACAATGTAGTACTACTTTATTTAGTGAAATAACAATGAACAAACAAAAGAAAGTACTGCTCTCACCGTGAAGTTGTTTCGATGAAAATTCCCAGGAATATCAGTTGCGTCCAAGCATTTCTCTGTCCTAATTTCCATATCTGAACAATATCTTGGACTAAGAATATACCGAATTGCTTTCTGGCAGGATTGAAAATCACTTGTGCCCACGAAAATAACCGTTTCGTTCAATCTCTATGAAACATTACAGTTCTTACAGTTTTTCTTACGTTCAAACAATTTGTTTTAGAAAGTAAATCTGTCAACTTACCCCTCCACTTATTTGATGAAGAACTCGAACTGACTCTGGTGCACAAGGAGAATCCATAATACTCGACAACGTAATTTCAGCTTCCCATCCAATTGGGTCGCATGGACTTGAGATATTTCGGACTGCAGAATTTGAACGAAGGTGCTCCTGCGTAAAAAGTATTCTAATGAGTAATAATGTAAAGATGTTTGGAAATTTATTGATTACCTTAAAAAGGTAACTTTTGTATCGTGTCTGCGCTTCGACGGTTCCGTAGCATAAAAAACTTTTACAAAATACATGGTAATGCTTTCCGTAGAGCTTCACAGTTTGAACGTGTGGATTACTTTTGCCAACGGATTCGGTCACTTCAAATGCGACTTGCGTAGAAGCTCCACCGAGATCAAGTGCTCCTTTTGTCATCTCCCGTTTCTATCAAAATTATCCGGATTTAAACTTTTGGATTTGATTTACTGTGCGCGTGCCTTTTCCATTACTGCATTTATCATCTCTATATAATATCTA